>CAUOFW020005688.1:0-26361 GCA_963454935.2 Ilex paraguariensis | reverse complement strand
GATCACCGTCGTGCTGGGCAGAAACCAGGGAGAGTATTTTATTTAGGCCTGAAATAGTAAGGGAAACCACTGAGAAGGTCCAACTAATTCAAGAGAGGCTACAATACCACTCAAAGCTAACAAAAGAGTTATGTAGATAAGAGAAGAAGGCCATTGGAATTCAATTTAGGTGATTATGTGTAATTAAAGTATCACCCCAGAAGGGAGTAATGTGCTTTGGAAAGAAGGGTAGGTTAGCTCTAAGGTATATTGGACCTTTTGAAATAATTCAAGATATGGAAAAAAGCGGCATATTAATTGAATCTTCCAGCTCAATTATCAGGAGTTCACGATGTCTTTCATGTGCCAATGCTCCAGAAATGTGAACCTGAGTAATCCCATGTCGTGGATTTAGAAGGGATTGAAATTCAAGGAAGATTACCTTACGAGGAGAAGCCGGTGAGGATTCTAGATAGGAAGGAGAAAGTGATTCGCAATAAAGTAATCTTACTAGTGAAGGTATTATGGCAACACCATGGAATGGAGGAGGCTACATGGGAACCATAATTGGAGATGTGAGCAAAGTACCCGCACTTGTTCATAATATAGGTGAGTTTTGAGAACAAAACTTTCTTTTAGGGGTTGGATTGTAAACTCCCATGTATTTATAATAATGCATATTGTTTACCATATGTTGAATGAATATAAGGTGGTGTAAGAATAACAAAATATAGTGTACTAGGGTTGTAGTTTGAAAACGATAGCAACATGTTGTCTTCGTTTTTATTCAGAACCTGTTATTTTGAACTTGGATTTATCTAAATTTTGACATTAGAAACTAGATACCAAAAGCTACAAAAGTGTGTCAAATCAAAAATTTTGACTCCTAGGTAGGTCAAAATTGGATTGGAAGCTGAAGTAGGGAACTGGATTCATGTTTGAACACAAGGCATGTTCGAACAACAATTCATCACAGTATTTTGGTGTCTAACCGAAATTGAGATACTGGGAGTTCAAGCTATTCGAACACCAGGTCACTTTCGAAGTTATATTTGAACACTAATCTCACATTCGAACACCAGTGTAATTTTAACAATGATCAGACTCGTGACTCTTTCAGATTGTGACCCTATAAATACTTAAGAATGCCTCCTTAGCTATATTTTATCAGCTTACAACCCTAGAAAACCCTGGTGAGTGAGAGAGAATGAGAGAAAGAAATATTTGGAGGGATTCTCGCATAAGAGATGGATTGAAAATGCTAGGGTTTCACATAAAAACAATGAACTAAAGGTAGGAGTTTCGTCCTAAACTTGTTCATTGAGGCTAGACTGATATAAACATAGTTTTTATTCTAAATCATATGCATATGATATGTAATTAGAAAATCTTGTCTTTCTTCCAATTATATAATGTTTTTGAATAAGGTTTAGGTTTTATACCCATAAAACTATTGTTCTTGTTATCAAACCCCTAAATCTGAAGAGACATAGACTTTACACATTGTATTCCCTTGTTCTTGATTTAAAAACTCTAGAATTAGTTTCAAACAATAAAATTATGTTTCTTGAGGATCTCTTACATGTTTTCTTGAATTGTTCCATTGAAAAACACTTATGAAATTATGGCTCTTGAATTAAGTGCAATTTGGTGACTTGGTTTGGTAAATTATCTCTTGTATGGGTGGTTTGATGAACATGGATGACCAATAAATGGGTATTATAGAGTAGGTGATGTGTTTCTTACCCTGAGTGGGTTTGAAGGTTCTGTACCACACATAGTGGGGCTGGTACCTTACGAGGACCAAACCACTATTTGCTCATGGTTATCGAGACTAAGAGCTAGTATATTATTTCTTTTGGTTGGATTTTTCATTGTTGATGCATAGGTATATGCCCTTCCTAGAGTTGTGTATTCTTGCATGGATTGGGTGTGTGAATGTGGGTCAATATATTCTCAATGTTTGTATTCATGCTAAGTCTACTTGCATACCTGATATATATTGTTGGAATTCGTTTATGATTTGAAAGTTGGTTGTACTTGTTTGTTTATTTTATTGTGTTCAACATAAACTTGAGATATGATAAATTGTCACTACTTGAATTCAAAAGTTGTATATGATATTTTGTAAAGTGATACCAATCTATTTTATATAATTTCAAAACCTTATTCATTTTTTGGAGGCTTTTCCCATAGTGTGGTGCTCGCCCCATGCAACAACATCTTTTTTAGATTACAAGTTAGAGGAGAAGCTTGGGTTGAATGAGTAGGTAAATTTGGAAGCTCAGACCGATGGGGATGTGGATCCCGATGCAGATGTCTAGATATGCTACCATAGATGATGTCTTATGATTACTTTGGTTTGAATGATGTACTAAACATTCAGCAGTTAGTTAGTTTTTAGGAATAATTTCTTATTCAATTTTTGGATGTAATTGCCAAGGTTTGGCATATTGGTTTTTGGATTGCTTTAGATGTTATGAATCATGAATGGATTTCTTTGGTATATGGTTTTCTATTAGATGCTCTCATGGTTAAATGTTGTATAGATAATAATGTCTTCCAGTGTGGTTTTTGGGGCATTACAGTCCTGTGCTACCTTTTGTGGCACTTTTCCATTTCCTTCCCTAATTTATAAATAGACTACTCTAGCAAAGGTTAGCGAGTATAAATCAATCTCTATAGGTTTTTAAGCAAAAAACTATGCAAAAGTTTGTCCTCTTGAGCACTAAAGAGTGTTTCACAAAAAGGGGTCCAATTGTGACTAAAACTATGTTTCCAAAACTCATAAATGGTTTAAAAAAATTCTTTTAAAATACCTAGGAGTCATAATTGGATTGCTTCTAATACTATTTTCATCCTAAGTTAAATTAACTAAGGGTTCATCTTAGGTGCCTATGTCATTACCTTTCTTCTAAGCACAAAGATGCATACAAAGGTTGAATGATGTAGCTTTGACGCTTAATCTCCTCCTTTCAATGACACTTTTACATCTTGAACTTGATAGCATCAAAATTATGAAATAGGTTGATATTTGACAATGGACCCCACAGAATTAGCCAATTAAAAATATGATCTAACAATCTTCCCCTTTGGCAATTTCATGACAAAACACGCCAGTTATAAATTAAGATTACAATTTAAAACCATTGAGTTTCAGCTATCATACATACATCCTAAATCTCTAGTAAAAGGATCTACTTCTTTTGATGAAGCTTGAAGATCGTAGTCCTGCACATCACCGCTCAAACCAAAAGCCCGTAAAAAGCATCATATGTTAAAGAAATACATAACATAATCATAGGTACGAAAAGCATTAAGTTAAGCATAGGGCATAAGTATGTATACATCATGCAAGTGCAAATATGTAATATGTTAGAAACTAAAAGCCTAATATGCTTGCGAACCTCTTGATTTCTCAATACCAAACACATCAAGTTCTCCCCCTTAGTTGGTGTTCACAAGTGAAAAATAAATAAAGAAAAATGTGTGATTCATGCCAAGTTTGCAAATTTTACTCCCCCCGAGTATTTGAACAAACTCCTTCTTTCTAAGTTCATATGCAATATATCTAGCCTAGTCAAGACTAAATCTCCCCGATTTCTCTCATATGTACCTAAAATATTCTCCCTGTTTTTTTGTCACAAATGGCAACCTAATGACAACACACAACAAGCATGGTACATAATCAAGATACCCAACATATTCTTATATTATTTGCTACAAATGTCAACCCAATGATGACTTATAATAATCATGACATAGAATCATAGTATAATAAGAAGGTATGAATTCATAACAACTAGCCAAATCATGTAGGCAAACTAAGTAAGGGACAAACAAGACACATAACTCCAAGTCAAATACAATTACGCATCATTAAGTATTACTAAAGTACGTCACAACAACAAAAACTAGAGCTAAATAAATAAAAATCAACAAAATAAAATAATAGATTACTTTAGCACATACCATCAATAAATGTAAAAACACTCATGCTCACGAATGACCTATCCTAAGTCTCTAAAAGCCATAATTTAATTGGCTGAATATGATTTTTTTTTCCCAATTCAAGGTGACTCAGACTCCTTCTATTAGAGCTCAAGTAGAGTGCTCGAGCGAGTGCTTTGGCCGCTCGAGCAAGACGTGAAGCAAATCCTTTTGTTGCCTATTTTCTATTGCCTACTGTGCAACCTACTTCCAACCGACTCCAATGAATCCCAACAAGCATGCATGATATAGATCAGGTCTAAAACAGTTCAATGCAATGTATGGATGAATTTAGAAATTTTCAAATTTAAATAGTAAATGCTCAAAATTCAAATAATCATGAAAATCACACAAATTTGCATTTTAGAAGCTCTATCCAAAATCCTTCATCCCAACTATCACGGGGTCAAATTTTCACTCTAATTTTGCCTTGTGATGGCACTGAGATCCAACACTCAGTCTCAACCAATGCACTCAAATGCTCACACACATGCACACACGAATAGAATATGGGCAAGCACACAAACTCACAGTAGGAATAAAAGCTTTATAGGCCAAATGGCAAAAACTTTTACTTCCCAGCGAGCCTAAAGGAAACCGACTATGGTTTGCTTACAAAATGTGCAAAAATCTCTTGGTTGTACTGCAACCCCTAGCATACCTATAAATAGCATACAATATGGCAGTTACAAGCCCAACCACATAGGCAATGCAAATCAATAATCATATTCACCCATAAAGCTTCCCACAGCCTGCTGAACATGGTTGAGTCCCTCTACCACTCCCACAATATGCTGATCATAGCATGGGGCAGTTGTAATTGTTGGCTGACCCAGCCAGCTATTGCACATAATTGTTGTGCATGCTATGTGCATATGTCAGTAATCTCTCTCATGTTGTGCACATGCTAGCAATTGCACAAAACCTCTCTACATGCCATGCACATGCCAGCAAACGTTCGAAATCGCAACCACCTGTAGTGCACATGCCTCAACTACTTGGAACCCCGTCACATGTTGTGCACTTGCCTTCCTTGCAAGCCCAAAGCACCTTATTAGCCTTGCCTTTGTGCCAAGCCATGCCTAGCCCATGGCTTCATCTTCCAAGCTAGCAATGCCCCACAATTCGAGCCCATCGACTAGCCTTGCTTGCTTGTGCCCAATGCCCCAATGCATGAGCTACCTTCCTCAGCCATGCACGGGACTTCAATCAACCAATTGGTTGTGACTATGCATAAAGATTCCTTCCTCAGCCATAGGGCTACAATCAACCCACTGGTCATGCCCAATGTGCCCATGCAGACGCTGCCTCCTTCAGCTATGCATAGGTCTTCCACTAACGATAGGTCCCATCAATCATCAGCCTTGCATCCTAAGTCTCAAACTTTGGAATGCCATGTCTCCACCCATGATAAAAATTTGTTGGGGCCGTGTCTTGCTTTGGTGTGCCAAGGCTTAGGGGCATAGCTATCACTGGGAAGCTGTCATGGCACCCCTTTCGCAGAGCACTCCCTTATAATAGTGTTAGTGAGCAAAACCCTATTGGAAGCAATAGACATACTCCGAGCTGAGGAGTCATAATAAACTAAGTCAGGGATATAGTTGTTGCATGCTACTAGAGCCTTTGCCGAAACACTTTGTAACCCAACCAAACACATGTCCAAGTCCTTAGGAAGCCAACTTTTACACTAAGGGTTTGTTTCACCAAGCAAAACCCAATTTGGCTTGGGCATGGGCTCCTTTAGGCAAGGCAGCCAAATGTCAATGCCAAGCCAAAAGCTAAGGGATAACACCAATACAATACTCTAATGCATATTCAAAGATATACAACTCAATTTCATACATTCTAGAGCAATATTTTCTCATTTGGTTCAATTCACACACACGTGATTAAGTTTTGTTCAGCTTTGACAAATTCAAGTGCACAGTCCTAAATATTTTCTTTTTGGCAACTTCCATTTTATTTTACCCCTTCTACTCTATGGCTTCTATCAACACGATTGTGAATTATGTACTTTAAGTGTATGTGTAAAACCCAGAAAAATTTGAATTTTTTTCAAAAAATGGCAAAATAGTAATTTGTCACTAATATACAAGTTTAAATTGCATATTTCTATAGATCTCGGATGGAGCAAAGGGCTTCGCTGTTGGATTCGTATCGCGAAATTGAGTTGCCCGTCAATTTTCGTCGAATTTCGAGATAGTCAAATTTTATATATTTTTCGAGACAATTGGGTGACGAATGAACTTTCAAAGGTTCCCAAAGATGGAAATTATACAATTTTCTTATAATTGAATAAAATTTTAAATAAAATTTATTTGAACTGAAATCAGAATTAAATTAAATCATTTCGGGTTAAAAACAGACCCAGAAGTGATAAACGTGCGGGACAATGTGAACCGCACAATTAAAAGTATAAATAGGGGCAAAATATCTGAAAATTGAGATATTCTTACCCATTTGGCCAGCTGTGTTCAAACGTTGAAGGGAGAGAGGAGAAAAATCATTTTTCAAGGCTTTCTTCTTCGATCCAAGAAGTTCTGTCAGTCAAAATCTGTCGGATCAAGAGTTAAAGTTGGTCTACACAATGAGAGCTACGCGTATGTACTAAGAATGAGGGATTTCACAGTAGATACAAGAGGAGACTTTGGAGAAATCAAGGATTTGGGGTTTGGTTGGTGTTTTAGAGGTGCCTACCATTCATCTCACGCTCCAAGAGATAGGGGTTCTCCTACTTTGGTTCACTTCTACCCTAAGATGTTTTATGAAATGGTTAAGGGTTTGGAATAGCCTAAGTCACTTGACTATGGTTAAGGAAAAGAGGAAATGGGTATGGAATTGGCCTAGACCATATCCTAACAAAGTTTGGTATTGGGGAAGTATTTGTGTAATCCCTTGAAACTTGATACTTGAGCATGCTATGTGTTTTATAGTGCTTGTACATAAAGTGTGTTGTTAACATGCTTCTGAAATGTGTTGGAAGGAAATGTTAATATGTGCTAATGGATGTATTAACATTGTGACAATTTGTGGTAATTATATGCGTTGATAGAAAGTGCCATGACATATGGGAGATATGTGGTTAAATGGCTCATGTGATATTCTTTACATAAGAGCATGACACTGATTAAGCAATGGTACAGTACATTGCATTTGCACCAAAAAAATGCATCCATGGTCATGAGTATGGGTGTGTGTGTGCATGGTTGGATCAATTACCATACTTGGTGTTTGATGGGTGGGCTCAGAAAAGTGGGGTTGAATATCCTACTGAGTCGCACGGTTGCATAAATGAAAAAAATTGTGTCGGGTATAGCAAGAAGGGATAGATCTCCCCTCGGGTGCAAGGCCCAGCTACTGGTTTATACACTTCCTACGGTGCAAGTCCAAAAAAGTATATCAGTTTGTAGAGCCGGAGGTGCAACACCAAAAGTTCACTACCCAAATAAAGACACATGATTTTGGTTATATAAATGATTCATTTGGTAGGAAACATCCAGAAATGAATTGATTTTTATGAACACATGAGTTTGTTTTAAAATGATCTTTGGATGTATTTCATCAAAGATAAATGTTTTACACACATGCATTGCATAGTATTTTGGAAGCTAGAGTAGGCTTGTGCAAAAGAAATGTATGAGTGAGTCTCATCTCATATCATCACATGGCATGGAGAAATTTCATCTTTAATATCATGTTCTTTTATGAAATGGAATTATGTTTGTGATTGTTGCATGAGACCATTGCATATGCACTTAGGTGGGGAGTAACCACTGTAGGAAATATTCTACTAGGCATTGGCTCACCCTATACGGGAAACATTTCAAGTGCGGGGTTCATACCAGGGGAGGACTCGCATTCGGGGCCTCAACGATGAAGAAAAGCCAGTTTGTGGCTTTTGAAAACAAGTTTTGTATAAAACTTTGGTTTATATTCCATTTTGATATATAATCATGTAAATGGCTTGTAATAGAACTTGTAGATATCAAGTTTTATGCAATAAACATCATTATATATGTTTGAAATGATGTTGGGGTGGTTTGGAATGGATTGGACATGAAAAACAGGTGAAACGGACAAAATTGGGCAGAATGTATCGGTACTGCATACCGGTACCGTATGGTCCAAAAGACAGAGCGTACTAGTACGACATACCGGTACTGTCTATCCAGAGGGCAAACCATACTGGTACGCTTTTCCAAATTTTCCAAATTTTAAAACTAAAGTGCTATGCCTTTGGACTTTGGTTCCTTGGTTCCAAAGATACAAATGGACACTAAATGAGATGTATTAGGGTATATTGAACATTGGTTGGATTAAATAATTGAAGGAACACAGGTTACACATGTGAGTTAAAATCCCAGGTAAAGGGATACTATTACGTAATGTCGGATTATGCGGCACTCTTAGATATTTTTGGATGTTGACGATGGTAAATGGGACCCCCGAATATATAGGGGCATTACAGTATGCTTCTAATCATGATAAATATGAGCTCTATGAGCTTTACAAATGGAAATTTTCAATTAAGCATAAGTACTCTCACAATTCAAATGTGTTTGTTTTTAACCATTTATTTGGCCACATTGGGCTCTTTTCTCACAATTGGCCTTCGGCATCTTTTAAGGGATGAACCTTTAGCCATGTGTTCACCTATCACCAACAGTTAGAGTCTTTTAAGAACATTAATAATTTAAACTCATCAAACTCGTAAGTGTGAAGATGAATGGCATGCGTGTACTTGGTTTTGAATCTTTCAAATTTAAACAGTATCTAAGCACACTAGTATAAAAGAGACTCTAACAAATGAATCATGCAATTGCATTTATGCCACTATGTTCTCTATCCCCTAATATGATTCCTACCAATGCACATTTCAACTTTGAATTTAAGATGGAACAATTTTAATGCAAATCAAAGTGTGAATTATCATGATCATGAAACAAAGAAAAACAAACAAAAGAGTATCTTTTTGACTTTTTTCTTTTCTAATGTTTTTGAATTTTTCAATAAACACATATAAAAGAATAAAAATGCATAAAGATGCATCAAAACTAGGAAATGAAAATAAAGCAATTACCCCAAATCCAACAAATGAAAGTCAAACTTGACATCAAAAACTCTTTTTGGATTTTTTTCAATTTCTTTTTGTTTTTGGTTTTTTTTTATTTTTAAAACTTTAAATGTTTTTATATTTTCATGTAGAAAAAAATGATAAAATAAACAAAAAAAAATAACACATAAAGAAAATATATACACTACAGACTTAGTCCCAATACAAAAAAAAATACATGATGAGTCTTTGAAGCTTATAGGACTAAGTTCAACAGACACTCACTCAAGTACACAAATACCTAAGGATTTTCTAAGACTCTCAAATCTAGAGGCATCCAAGGTTTTTGTGAGAAGATCGGCAAGTTTATCTTGATTTTTGACAAACTCTAAATAAATCACCTTATTTTCATCAAGTTCATGGATGAAGTAGTGATGTATATCTGTATGCTTTGTTCTAAAGTTTTGTACAGAATTCTTCGAGATGTTAATAGCACTCAAATTGCCATAATACACAGTTAAGGTATCATGAGACATTTTTAATCAACCAATATTTGCTTTAATCAAAGCAACTTTGTATAGCAACTTTTTGCTGCAAGGTACTCAACCTCGGCAGTAAACAAAGAAATAGAATTTTGCTTTTTACTTGGCCAAGAGACTAAGTTATTCCCAATGTAAAAACACCTAGCAGAAGTGCTCTTAAGATCATCTATATTTCTAGTCCAATCGGCATCAAAATAACCAGCAATCTCGGTATTAGTCTCAATGGTATACCAAATATCATACCCCAAAGTCCCACTAACATAACAAAGGTAACTCTCTATCCCTAAATTTTGGCTTGATTTTTACCTAATTAGAAGCCGATTCACAAAATTTTCATTAAACACTCTTTTGTAGCCCTCGAAGTCTAGTTTCTACTATAAAAATTTGAGATCGGTTGGACATTTGGCTAGAAATTTATGGTCCAAATACTAAGGTAGTATCAAATTTCTTTCTACCCAGATTTTCCCACAAAAACATTTCTATCTCGGAATACTTACAAACCTCCAATACACCCTATATTTTTCTATTGCAAGGATTTTCGGACTTCTAGATCTCTTTTTTATGTTATTTCACTCTAAATATATTTAAAACTTAACTAAATTCATTTTTCCTATGAGTGACCATCTTGAAACTTCAAACTTCTCAATATATCTTGGTTTTTTTTACAATCACCTCATACATAATTTATCCATTATTAATTCATTCCCACATCATCACATATATAAGGAATACAAAATAATTATATCACTATATTAAGATGAACTTGTGGGGGTTTACATGTGTGTACCCATGTGTAACTAACCTAGCCATATTCCTAACCACAACACCATTCTCATATGATTTACTTTTATGAATTCATTTAGTGCCAATGACATTGGTGTCCTTAGGTCTAGCTACCAAATCTCAAACATCACTCTATGTGAATGGGTTTAGCTATTCTTGCATGGCAATGAGCCAATTTTCATCTTCTTGAGCCTCACCAACATTCTTTGGTTCAAACAACTAAACATAATAGTTTTGATCTAACTCATTTTCAAGTTATCTCCAAGTTCTCACCCCTTTATTTGGATTCCCTAGAATTTCACTCGGTGTATATCTAGCCCGAATCCATGAAAGTGTTGGTTTGGTGAGAAAGTCACTTTCTCTTTGAGGAATAAAAGTAGGTTCCAGTTCACCTTTGTCTCCTATTGGTTCAGTCACACCCTCATACTCCTTTTTTTCATGCACAAGGTCCTCTCCCATGTCATCAACGACCACATTTATGGATTCCATTATAATAAATGTTCTCAAATTGTCTAAAAGCTCTTCTATTGGTGGATTATCCAAAAATATCCCCTCATCACTTCTAAATCAATTTTTCCTAAGTTTTCTTTGTAATACCCATGTAAATTTTAAATTTTTTAGGAAAAAGAGCAAAACGGTAATTTGTCACTACGGTACGGGTTGAAAATCCAAAATTTTCTAGAACTTGAATGACGAAACAGACCTCACCATTCGATTGTTGTCACGAAATCTAGTTACCTTGTCAATTTTTGTCAAATTTTGAGACAGTCAGATTTTTTATGTTACGAAATGACCGAGTGTCGGGTGACCTCAAAAATGAACCCAAAACTTAAAATTTGAAAAGTGAAAAATAATTTAAACGAAGTTGATATAAAAATATTTTTAACTTGAACCAGGATGAAATTTAATTGATTTAGGTCAAAATCGGACCTAGGAAAAGAGAATGTGTGGCAAAATGTGGACCAAGCATTTAAAGGGTATAAATAGGGGAGAAAATCTAATTTTTCTCCCCATTCGTCAGCTGGTCTTAACGTTTGCAAAGACAGAGGGAAGAAGATAGAGGAAAAGCTAGGGTTTCTCCACTTCTCTCTACAATTTACAGAGTTTTGTCACTAAAATCGACTCAAGCCTAGAACAAAAGTTGTTCTCCTCGTCGAGGGCTACAAAACCATACCAAGAAGCACGGATTTGGGTGAAGTTCCAAAAATGAGTTTGGAGAAATCAAGGGTTTTGGGCTAGAATCAGGTTCCTAAAGTTTCCTACAGTTGTTTTACGCTTCAAGAGGTAGGATTTTCATACTAATTAGGTTTATTCTTAACCTAGGTTTGTGGTATGAAAAGAGTAGGTTGTTAGATATCTTTTGCACTTGCCTATTGTTGTAAAATTGATGAAATGGGTATTGAAATTAGGTAAAATCAATTTTAGATTGAATTGGTATGAGGAAAGTGCTAGCTTGTAATTTCTTTGAAAATAGTGTTATGTGGTCATGCTATGTGTTTATATTGTGCCTATGTGAAATGAAGTGTGTTATTGCATAGACTATGTATAACATGCTTATGAATTTGTTGATAGATGAAAATGTTGATATATGCTAGATGATGCATTGACATTGTGTTGATTCATAGAAATTATATGCCTTGGATATAATTGGCCATCGAATGTGGTTGAAGTAGTTCATATGTCATTTATAATTATTCATTACATTGCATATACACAGAGACATCACATTTGTGGGCATTAGACATGAGTGTGGGTGTATGTGCATGTTTTTGAGTCAAACATCACTCTTGGTGGTTGATAAGTGGGCTCGATAGAGTCAGACCATGGTCGGATATAGCAAGAAGGCCTAGATACTCCCTCGGATGCAAGACCCAGTTACTAGTTTATACAATTCCGTCGATGCAAGTTCAAAAAAGTGTAACGGTGTATGGAACAGGCGATAAGGTTCCAAAATTTGAATACCCAACAAAAACACATGGTTTATTTTTAAAAGGCCACTGGATGTGCAACAACAATGGCAAGGGCTTAAAATGCCCGATTTTATACTCATGGCATTGCATGGGTTGTGGGTGTTTGTAAAGGCTCGAGTTGAGTTGCATGAGTGAGTCTCATCTCATTTCATGGCATGGCATGGCAATCCCTATCACTATCACTATCACTTAATTGTATATTTTAATTGGAATGGTTGTTTCTTGTTGAATGTGCATGTCAACATTTTATATGCATTTAGGTTGGGGAGTAGCCTTTTAGGAGATATCCAATTGAGAGTGACTCACCATTTGTGGAAAAACATTTCGGGTGCAGGTTATACACCAATGGAAGGCTCTCATTTTGGGCCTTAAGAATGAAGAAAAGTTTACTTATGGCTTCTAAGACATATTTTGTAAAAAACTTATGAAATTTGATTTTGGGCATGTAAATCTATGGAAATGATTGTAATAAAACTTGTATGAACCATGTTTTACATGAAAAAACTTCATTATACATGTGTTAAGTTGATCTGGAGTGGGTTGGAAGGAATTGGAATTGAAAAAGGATGGAAATTGGTGAAAATAGGCAAAACCTACTGGTAGAGCGATGATAAACCTACCTGGTAGAACCTTTTCCAATGAGCAAAACCTACTAGTAGAATGATGTAAAGCCTACCAGTAGAATTTTTCCAGTGGGCAAAACCTACTTGTAGGACGATGACAAACCTACCGATAGGTTTTTCAAAAGTCTGAATTTTTAAGAATGCTTTGTCATGTTTTCGGGCTTTGTATCCTTTTATTCGAATGATGTAAATGGACAATAATGGAGTATAAATGGTGGTATATTGGACCTCAGATGAGTCATGTGATTAAATATATATAGGATATGCATTTGGGAGTGCCCGGTACAAGGGAGACTCTGCCCAAACTTTGAGTTATTGTGATCCTAGTAAAGGGGATGATGTACCGTGATGACGGGTTATGTGGCATTCACGGGTGTTTATGCAGGTTGACAGTTGGCCAACGTGTTAACAAAGGACCCCGGTTTTAGGGGCGTCACAACTTGGTATCAAAGCCTAGATTTTTGATTTACCTAAGGCTTACTGGGCATGGGTTTAGGCCATTGCATCCATTGTGCATTACATGTTATGTGTTATATGTTATATAAACAATATGCATGATTGAATGTATATGAAAAAGATACACTAGGATTAGAAAACATAACCTTGGGGGTCAGAAAACAAAGGAATGGAATGGTTCAGGGTGTAGATGCCTACTAGTGGATGCACATGCTCTTCTAGTGTAACAAGGAGAGAAATCTCAAAGTTTGAACTTGATCCCCATCTTGGGGTACTAAGTTAGTGCTCTACTTTTATTTGACCTGTGTGTAGATGGAAAATAAAGGAAGAGGACACGGTCGAGGCAGTGGGTGGAACAACAACCAACCACCACCAGTCTTTGATCAACAAGCCTTCATGGAGGCTATTGGCACGATGACAGCTACCTTTGCATGGGCTAGCACCAAGGGGGCTCGAGTAACCTTCACAAATTCAAGGCACACATGCCTCTGACTTTTATGGGAGGAACGGACCTAATGGTGGCTGATTATTGGTTCCAGCAAGTAGAGAAGATTCTAGAGGCCATGGAGATCACCTCTAATGCCACTAAGATAAGGCTAGTTGCATTCCACCTAGAAAGAGAAGCCTATATGTGGTGGGATTGGGCAAAGGCCTCAAAGAACTTAGAGGCAATGACATGGGGAGAGTTTTAGGAGCTCTTCATGGGCAAGCATTTCCCATCGACTTTTCAACATGTGAAAGCCCAAAAATTCTTGGATTTGAAGCAAAGGAGTATAACGGTGATGGAATACATGCCTAAGTTCACCGAGTTAGCCTGTTTGGCCAATGATTACGTGGCCACAGACATGCCAAAGTAAGAAGGTATGAGGATGGTTTGAAATTATCCCTCTGAGAAAAAATTGTAGGCCACTGCTTACAAGATTTAGACTCAATGGTCAAGACAACTATGGCCATTGAGAGAGAGGTCGATGACACAAGGAGCATCTGAGAGGTGGGTGCTAAGGACAAGAAAAAAGAGGGCTAATCCTTTTCTTCGAGTTCAGAGAAGAAGCAGAGGACTTTTACTCTGCAAGGATATCAAGGACAAGGTCGTGGCTATCAAGGCCAAGGTCAAAGTCAATCCTCCCAAGGAGGGAGAAATTAGAGGCCTTCATCTCAAGCAAGCTAAAGGACATGTTTCATTTACCACCAACCTGGTCACATGAAGCGGGATTGTCCTCTGAGGTAGGGATCCCAGAGCTATGAAGTATCCTAATCCCAATCATCGGTGGGACATACAAAGACTCATTTCATTCCTCCCTACCCCACCATGGGCTAGGGAAGCCAATATCAGTTCCAAGGTGCTACACATACCCCTATTACTTCACGTGTGAAGGTTTCATAATCAGGCTAGATGGGTCAGGGCATGGGTCGAGGTAGAGGACAGAGGTTACAGGCCGGGACTTAGGGGACCCAAGGGTGTGTCTACGCCATCACACCTCAGACTTAGCCAGTGGATCATTCAGTTATTTAGGGTATATTTCTACTATCTTGCTTATGGGCAAGGGTATTGTTGGACTCCGTGCATTGCATTCATTTATTTATGCATCATGTGTGAGAGATTTGGGCTTACAGGTTGAGACCTTGGAAGAGCCATTGCATGTGAGCTCTCCCCTAGGAGCTAGGGTGAGTATTGATCAGATATGTCAGGATTGTGAGGTAGAGATCTCAGGGATTCTACTCACTGTAGACCTTAGGTTCACGGACATGTCAGAGTTTGATGTCATCCTTGGAATGGACTGGTTGACGACACACCGAGTTGTCATCAATTGTGATTGGAAGAGGTTCACTACCTATACACTGGGGGTGTTTATTTTAAGTTTTAGGGGGGAAATTACAATGATTTATCCCAAGCTGTGTATGACTCTTGATGGCACGGGCAGTTAATGGGTTAGCTAGCAAGCCTTACCCTAGAGGAGGAGGTGAGATAGGAGTTGGGTCTACCTCAGGTAGTTTATGAGTATGAGGACATTTTTTTGGACGAACTACCAAGATTACCTCCACATAGGGATGTAGACTTCACAATTGAGTTACACCTCAATACATCGCCCATTTCTATGACACCGTATAGAATGGCACTTGTAGAGTTACAAGAACTCAAGTTCCAATTCTAAGAATTAATGGACAAGGGCTTCATTAGGCCGAGTACCTCACCTTAGGGTGCTCTAGTGTTCTTTGCCAAGAAGAAGGACAAGACCCTTCAGCTATGCATAGACTACAGGTAGTTGAATAGGGTTACTATCAAGAATAGATACCCTTTGTTGAAGACTGATGATTTGTTTGATCAATTGAGAGGGGCGCAAGTCTACTCAAAGAAAGATCTACACACGAGTTACCATCGATTGAGGATTACGGAGGCAGATATCCCTAAGACGGGGTTTAGGATATGGTATGGGCATTTTGAGTTCAATGTTATGCCTTTTGGATTGATGAATGCTCTAACAGCATTCATGGATCTCATACATCGCGTGTTCCAACCTTACCTAGATCAGTTTGTCATGGTTTTCATTGACAATATTTTGATCTACTCCAAGTCTAAGAAAGAACATGAGGGTCATTCTCCAGACCTTAAGAGGCCATCAGGTATACTCCAAGTTCAGCAAGTGTGAATTTTGGCTTATGGAAGTGAATTTTTTGGGACACGTTGTGTCCGTTCGGGTATGTCAGTTGACCCGGAGAAGTTGGAGGTTGTTATGAGTTGGGAGAGACCAAAGTTAGTTTTCAAGATACGCAGTTTCTTAGGATTGGCAGGGTACTATAAAAGGTTCATTGAGGACTTCTCCTGACTAGCTACACTTATGACTAGATTGACCCAGAAGGAGGTCAAGTTTCAATAGGATGATTCATGTGAGAATGCATTCCAAGAGTTGAAGAGGAGGCTTACTTTAGCTCCTATTTTGATAGTCCCAAAGAGGGGACAAAGGTACATAGTATAACGTGATGCCTTCAAGGATGGAATTGGTTGTGTTTTGATACAGTTCAGGAGGGTGGTGGCTTATGATTCTCGTCAGTTAAAGAACCACGAGTAGAACTACCCCACGCACGACATGAAGTTAGCGGCCATTGTCTTTGTTTTGAAGGCTTAGCGCCATTATTTGTATGGTGAGAGGTTTGAGGTATTTTTGGACCACAAGAGTCTGAAATACATCTTTACACAGTGAGACCTCAATATGAGACAACGCATGTGGACGGAGCATTTAGAGGACTACAACTTCACTTTGCATCACTATCCTAGTAAGACAAACGTAGTGGCTGAAGCACTCAACTAGAAGTCAAGTGGAGTCTTGGCCTGTGTGGCTTCCCAGAAGTGGCAGATGCTCAAAAGTGTGGGACAATTTAAGTTAAACTGCAAGAGTTAGGCTCAAGGTACTTTGGGGAGTTTGGTGGCTACGCTTTTTTTACTAATCGAGTCCTAGGGGTAGGACACAGAGACATTGTCCATCAGGGACCGAATACAGTCTGGTACAAGTGACGAGGGCTGGGCCATTCACATGGATGGTAGTCTTTGGTTCAGGAAAAGGGTTTTGGTTCCCCAGTCTACAAAACTGAGAGAGGAGATCCTTAGAGAGTTCCATTGCTCCCATTTTTCTGTACATCTAAGTGACACGAAGATATATCATGATCTTCGTTGCCAGTACTATTGGAGTGGGATGAAGAGGCACATTGGAGACTTTGTTAGTCGATGTCTCACATGTCAGCAGGTTAAGGCTGAGCACCAGAGACCAACAGGGTTGCTACAACCTTTTGAGGTGGCTAATTGGAAGTGGGAGCACGTCACAATGGATTTTGACCCACTTGCCACAGACATCATGGGGACATGACATGATGTGGATGATAATGGACCGTCTTATG
This sequence comes from Ilex paraguariensis, assembly GCA_963454935.2. Lineage (NCBI taxonomy): Eukaryota > Viridiplantae > Streptophyta > Magnoliopsida > Aquifoliales > Aquifoliaceae > Ilex > Ilex paraguariensis. The sequence goes on along the minus strand of CAUOFW020005688.1, from coordinate 9,074 downwards.
AAGTCGAGACACTTTTTGAAAGTGCGGATGGCCTTTACATTGGAGGAGTTCTATATACTTTATCTATGGGAGATAGTTTGGTTGCATGGACTACCTGTATCTATAGTATCAGATCGGGATCCTAGGTTCATGGCTCATTTTTGGGAGAGTTTTTAGTAGGTCATGGGGACACAATTGATGATGAGCATAGTTTTTCATCCCTAGACAGACGGTCAGTCAGAGAGGATCATCCAGACTTTAGAGGATATGCTACGAGTATATGTCCTTGATCTTAAGGGTAGTTGGGCAAAGCACTTACCCTTAATAGAGTTCACCTACAACAACAGTTATTAGGTGAGCATATAGATGGCACCCTATGAGGTACTTTATGTCATTCTCTGGTATATTGGACAGAGGTTGGAAAGAGACCCTCTACAGATTCAAACATAGTTAGAGACACCTTGAAGAAGGTGGACTTGATACGGAATAGTCGTCTTACAGCTTAGAGCCAACAAAAGAGCTACGTCGATAGACGGCAGCGACCTCTAGAATTTGAAGTGGGAGATCACGTCTTCTTGAAGGTGATGCCTAAGAAGGGAGTGGTCAGGTTCAAAAAGTAAGGAAAGCTATCACCGAGGTTTATTAGGCCCTTCGAGGTACTCAAGAGGGTTGGTACAATTGCTTACCGGTTGGCATTACTACCAAATTTAACGAATTTTCATGTGGTGTTCCATGTCTTTATGCTCCGGACGTACACCCTAGATCCGACACATGTGGTGGATTGGGGCAAGCTGATTGGTGATGTGGATAAAACCTTCGAGGAGGGACTAGTGCGTATCATGGATAGTCGAGAGCATGTTTTGCGAGGCAAAACCATAAAACTAGTGAAGGTGTTGTGGCAGCACCGAGATGTAGAGGAGGTGACATGGGAGAGTGAGAAAACTATGCATACCAGTTTTTCATTCTTATTCAAGGATGGAGGTACGTTCTTGTAATATTAAATATTGTATTACTTGTTGCATATGCATGCCATTAGTGACATGTGATCATGAACAGTTCTGCACCAAGGGAATGTATGGTCCTGAGCTAGAGGGCCCCCATGGTGAAGATCCCTTGGGGACATTGAAAGGCAGATGGTCTTGGGCAATCAATGTTGGGTAAGTATGTAGGCCCCATGGTTTGCACGGACACGTCATATCAATTCACACGTCGAATATCAAAAAATCTAGACAAAGGTATGACCCTTGCTGACGTGGATTGGTTGGGGTGTTTGTAATTAATGCTTAATACAGGACCATTGAGTGCTCGGCATAGCTCATTAAATGCCCAACAGAAACCATTAAATACTAATTACATGAGTGCTTGGGTAAAAGGCACATGAGCGGTCAACCAGCAACTCACTGAGGTTCGACTTACAAAGGGTTGCTTAGGTTATGAGAATCAAAGAAAGGAAGGTTGAGCCTCCTCTCACCAAAAAAGCCCAGGCCAGTCCAAACTCTATTTCGTTCACCAATTTTAACCTGGTTGGCATCGTCTTACCCCTTGAGGAGGATCAAGAATTTTGATGCGAGACATATCCTAGTAGACTCGGGTTGTTCGTCGGAGGTCATGTATAAAAACCTATTTCAAACGATGGGGTACACCTCCAAAGACTTGAAGACCACTTTGGTTGAGGTTCAAATGGTTTATATGCCCTACCACTTGGAGGATCTCCTTCTTAGTCACAACTGAGTTTGTTACACTCCTCGTTGAATTCGTTGTTATTAACTCTGACCCCTCTTAATGCAATTATGAGAAGAACGTGGTTGCATGCCTTAAGGGCAGTGCACTCTTCCTACCACCAAAAGATCAAATTCTTCACCCCTCAAGGGATCTATGGAGATGTGCAGAGACTGGGCCACCTCGAAGAGCAACTTCTATGCCACCGTCAAAACCAAGATGAAAGCGAATGGAAAATAGTAGGATCTAGAGGTGATCATAGCCAAATAGCAATCAAAGTATGGTCAGCTTGGTGTCAATGAACCCTGAGTCGAGTCAAGCCAACAGACCAATCGATCCACAAAAAAAATCACTACAATATACCTCTACCTGGATGAGAAAGAAATATTTTTCCTCATCGACTCATCCTTAACAAGAGCCAAACAGGAGGAGATGGCAGGCTTCCGTCGGAGCAACTCCAATATGTTTTCTTAAACTCCCAATAAGATGTAGGCAATAGATGCTAGAGTTATTTTCAACCAATTACATGTAGATCTAGCCCATAAGCCTGTCCAGTAGAAGCCTTGGCAGTTAGTGCCCATCATGTGCAAGCAATCGACAAAGAAGCAGATCGGCTACTAGAAACCAATTCCATTAGGGAAATGTAGGTCCTATAGTGGTTATCTAATTTCGTTTGCACCAAGAACAAGAATGGAAAGTGGCACATCTATGTAGACTTCACTTATCTCAACAAGGTCTACCCCAAATACGATTACCCTTGCCTAAGATGGACCAATTAGTAGATTCAACCGTAGGGTACAAGCAAATGACCTTTATGGATGATCGGGTGAGCTACCACCATATCCTATTTCATGAAGTTAACCAAGAAAAAAAACCTCTTTAATAACTCCCAGGGGAGTTTACTATTACAAGCTCATGTCATTTTGACTAAAGAATAATAGAGGCTTCCAAACGACTACGTGTTGGCACCCAAACAAATTGAAAAATGGACGTTCCCAAGAAAGGAACAATTTCAATAAACTGTGGGCTATGTGTTCTTCTAGCTTACATAAGGACAATGAAAAAGAAAGACAAACAACCCCAAGGCTTGGTAAAATTAATGGTGCAGAAAATAAAAAATCCCCATAGGGGTCCTAGAAGTTACTTCTCTTGGCCACCACCACCTTGGCCATCACTATCTCAACCTCCACCTCCCTGGCCATAATATCTCTGTCCCTCGCCATCGCCAAACAAATAATCATACTCTACCAAGTCCTCAATAACAACTCGGCCCTAAAGGTTAGCAAGAGTTACGGGGCTCCTAGACATCCTCTCGAAGCGCGAGGGAAGGAAGTGTCAAAGGATAAGGATCATCGCGCTCCTCCTTATCCCATCATTATTGGGAATGACAGTGGATGGGAGGGGGTCTTCCCTTGCGGCCTCAGATTCACCCCTGGCATCGTTGCCCTCCTCATCTGACATTGACATAATAACAAAATGCGTATTCAAGAAAAATGTCACAATTGGAAGCAATCCCAATAGTAGTAAGCCCGACGTCCCATCTTTCCTTGAAGTATCTAGCCTTGGTGTCAACAAACACCATTAGTATGTCACTTTGGCACTTGTCGAAGACCTCTTGACAGATTTAACCCTCCTTGTTCTCCACATTGGCCAGGAACTCCATCATCTTCTCCACCAGATCTATAAACGTGGCATAGTTTTTCTTGGCCTTGGCCTCGGCTAGCTTTGTCTCAATAGTAGAAACCTTAATCTCTTATTCAGCCATCATCCTTTCGGCCTCTGCCTTAATAGCCTTGACCTTTTCAGCTCCACCAAGAGGCCAAGCATCTTCGCTATCAAAGTGGAGATCTCATTCACTTGAATCTTCATGGCCTTTTCTCAGGCCTCAACCAGCTTCTTTATAACCTCAATCTTGACATGGGTAATTGGTAGAAACCTTAAAATTCATGTGTTCTAGAACCATTTGGACAGTGGTGCTAGCGTTTGATGCCTTGAATCCATGTTTTTACTGATTTTTCTTCAAATGCTTGGTTTCAACTAATTTTAATTGGTAGAAACCTTAAAAATGTAATGGGTAAGTGAATGATCGAAGAAAATTTGAAGAAAAATGGTTAAGTGTACCAGATTTGAGAGTAATTCTTCAAGAAAACCCACTGGTTTCGAATTTCAGGTTGCAAGGGAATGAAAACTGATCGATTTTTCATGCAACTGGGTTTATATCTACACTGTCATCTGGACGCTAGCACTACCATCCAGACAGTTCTAGAACACTGGAATTTGCTTTGTAATCTTCAGGCTATTGACTTTCTAAAATTTTGCCTTCTTTAGTTTCCTACATTTACAAAATATAATTATGACTTTAATTGTTCCACATAAATTCCTAACCACTTTTTTTTTCAAAAATTTGGATTTTTTAATTATTTATTTGTTATTTATTATTTAGTCATTTTCCTAATTAATCTATAGCTATTTACATTTATGTATTATTCTAAAATTATACATCATTTGATCACACTTATTCAGAGTCAGAATCTTCCAAATCAACAATACCAGTGACACGATTAACTTCACTTGTCATGTATCTTGTTAACACAGGAGTAGAATAGGATGGCGTTTCAGGATAACCCCTACTCTGCACATACCTAATCAACTGAAGACGATCTAACACTCGACTTGAAATTGGTTCTGCATACTGATTATACTGTCTTAAATGCATTAAACGACCGCATCTTACACAGCCTCCGAGACGATTTGCTCGTCGGCATTTAGCAAATGTATTCCACACAGGGGTCTTACTTGACTTTCAAAAATTTCTAAATTTCTAACTCTTCTACCTTTTGCATGATCAATGCATGTATATCTTTTGGAAAATGGCGCAGTAAAATTAAACTTAACCAAAATATTTACTTGTCCATTGTGCAATTCTTTTTTGAAAAATTTTCAAAACGACTCAAAAACAATTATTGAAAATTGACTCTCTATCCGGTTCTTTAACGTCCGCCAGTCATAAAGACGAACAAATTTGCAACAAAATTGTTAATTTCCTCCCCCAACCTAAATTAAACATTGTCTTGCATATATAAAATATTGAAAATAAAGATATGGTAATCAAGTGTGAATGTAACAAATAGTCATAATAGCAGACTTAACAAATACCAAACAATTATTACTAATTAAACAATATATATTTTGTTTTCAGAGCACATAAACTGGATCAAAAAATTGTACAGAAGTTACACCTTGAGTGAATCCATCATAATAGGGTTTAAGTCTTTGACCATTCATTTTAAAAACATTCCCAGTTAACGGAATCTTAATTTCAATTGCCCAATAGTCAAAAACTTGCATGACAATATAAGGACATGTCCATCTAAATCTTAATTTTCTAGGAAATAGACATAGCTTGGAATTATATAACAGAAATTTCTGAGAAGGCTCAAAATATTTTCGCATGATATTTTTATCATGAAAAATTTTGGTTCGCGATTTAATAATCTTTGCATTTTCATAAGCTTCATTTCTTAATTCTTCTAATTCATTAATTTGAAGTTTACGAGCTACTCCAACTTTATCCATATCAAAATTCATCATTTTGATTGCCCAATATACTTGATGTTCTAATTCTATGGGCAAGTGACATGGTTTACCATAAACTAACCGATAACGAGACATTCCTCAAATAGTTTTATATACAGTACGGTAAGCCCAAAGTTAATCAATTAATCTGAAGAACCAATCTTGATGATTTGGATTCATTGTTTTTTATAAAATACATTTTATCTCTCTATTAGCTAATTCAACTTGTCCGCTTATCTGAGGATGATACGGAGTGGATATTTTATGAAAATTTGAGTATTTTTCATAAGATTTTCAAAAACTTATTACAAAAAATGTAATTCACCATCACTTTTAATGGTTCAAGGAATTCCAAATTTGTATAAAATATTTTCTTTTAAAAACTTGACCACTATTCTGTGATCGTTATTTCTACATAAAATTGCCTTTACCCATTCAGAGACATAATCGACTGCAACCAAAATGTATAGATATCCAAAGGATGGGGGAAAGAGACCATAAAATCGATGCCCCAACAATCAAAATTTTTAACAATTAAAATAGAGTTTAAATGCATCATATTTTTTTTTGAAATATTTCTCATTCTTTGACATCTGTCACAATTTAAACAAAAGATATGTACATCTTTAAAAAAGAGTTGGCCAATAAAATTCACCCTACAAAATTTTAAAAGCAGTTTTCTTCGAAGCAAACTGACCTCCTCAAGCTTCAGAGTGACAACACTAAATTACCTGACCTATTTCATGATTGGGTATACAGCGTTTTATTATCTAATATTTACAATATTTAAATAGATAAGGATCATTGCAGAAAAAATTACATACCTCGCTCAGAAATTTATTTCTATCAAACCAGGTATAATGAGAAACAATTGTACCAGTGGCTAAATAATTGGCTATATTTGTACACCATGGTACTTCTATTATAGTTGTGATGCCCCTAAAATTAGGGGTCTCGTTAACCTCCTGTCAACCCGTAGAAATACCCGTGATTGTCACATAACCCGAAATCATGTTTCTCACATCCCTGTAATCAGCATTACGACCCACACGTGGATCCGTGTTTCCTTTAATAATTAATCCCATCGAGGTTCAATGTACCCCAATGTATCTCATTTAAGGTCTATTTATATCATTGGAGCCAAAGGACTCATAGCTCAAAAGCATAGCAATGCATTCTTAAAATTTCAGATTTTTGGAAAACCTTTCGGAAGGTTTTTCCTAGACCTTCCAGAAGGTTTTACTCACTGGAAAAGTTCTTCCGAAAGGTTTTATAGACCTTCCGGAAGGTTTTGTCTACTGGATAACAATTTATATTAACCTTCCAGAAGGTTTTGCCTGTTGCACCAAAAGTTTGCGTTAACTTTCCGAAAGGTTGTTGTGACCTTCTAGAAGGTTTTGCCCAGAATTTTATGCCTCTTCAGTTTTTCATTTCCAATTCACTCAAAACCTTTCCAAATCCATTCCAAACATGTATAATAACATTTTCTACACTGTACATGATCCATACAAGTTCTATTACAAGCATTTGCATAATTTACAAGTCCAAAACGGCATTTAACCAAAGTTTTACAAAAATTTGTCTCCAAAAGCCACAAACCAGTTTTTTCTCCACCCTCGAGGCCTCGAGTGTGAGTCCTCTCCCGGTACAAACCCCTCACCTGAATGTTTCCCGTATAGGGTGAGCCAACACCTAGTAGAAAATTTCCTACAGAGGCTACTACCCAACCTAAGTGCATATGAACATTCACAATCATTCAATCATTCCAATCAAGAATGTACATGTTTCATGTTGGAATCTATCATGTCATGCCATGAATGAAATGAGATTCACTCACCCACCTCAACCCAGGCCTTCACTGGCTCTCTCCCCACTATGCAATGCAAGTGTAAAACCTTTATCTTTGATGACGTACATCCAAAGATCATTTTTGAAACAAGACTCATATGTTCATAAAAACCAATTCATTTCTGGATGTTTCCATCAAATGAATCATTTGTACAACCAAAAACCATGTGTCTTTATTTGGGTAGTGGGACTTTTGGTGTTGCACCGCTGGCTCCACAAACCAATACACTTTTTTGGACTTACACTGTCGGAAGTATATAAACCAATAGCTGGGCCTTGCACCCGAGGGGGGAATCTATCCCTTCTTGCTTAACTGACACAAGTTTTTCATGTATTCAACCGTACGACTCAGTAGGATATTCAACCCCACTTTTTTGAGCCCACCCATCAAAATACAAATATGGTGATTGATCCAACCATGTACAACATACACCCACACTCATGCCTAAGCCCTTGAATGTGATGTTTTCATACACATGCAGTGTAATGAACCATTGTAATACCAATGTCATGCTCAATGTAATGAATGCCAATAAGCTGAATTTAACCACACATTTCAACATGTGTCATGACATTTTATATCACATGCATATAATCACCAATATCAAACAATTCACAAGCTTGTTACACATAATCCATGTTATAACAACTTAAGTTCCACTTAGGCATTTTATGCAAAATACCATCAAGTCATAACATTTCCACATCATTCACAAGGCATATCATTTAAACATATAGCATGCCCATAAAATCATTTTTTCCAAGGAATTACCACTCAAGTATTACCACACTCAATCTTAAGTTAGGAAAATCTATTCTAACCCATTTCAATACTCCTTTTTCATACCTACTCATCTATTTCATATACATAGGTAAGTGACCTACATATATTCCATAAACCTACACATTACATATAACATTTTAGGTAGGAAATGGACCAAAGTAGGAGAACCCCTACCTCTTGGAGCGTACATAGAAGAGTAGAAGCCTCAAGACACCCTCTAACCCCCAAAAACCTGATTTCTCCAAAATCCTCCTCTTGGATCCTTAGTGAAACTCTTGTTCTTGGTACGTATTCATAGCCTCGTCACATAGACCAACTTTAATTCTTGGATCAAGCATTTCCGACCGACGGACCTTCTTAGATCGGAAGAAGAAGTCATGAAAAATATTTTTCTCTCTTCTTTCTCTTTTCTCTCTTACAATGTGTGGTGTGCTGACCAAGAGTGAGGAAATATCTGATTTTTAGATATATCAACCTATTTATACTATTTAATTGCGCGGTCCATATTGCCCCGCACGTTTATCACTTTCCGGTCCGTTTTTAACCTGAAATTGCTTAATTAAATTTCGATTTCAGTTCAAATTAATTTTATTTAAAATTTTATTCAATTATAAGGAAATTTTATAATTTTTATTTTTGGGGACATTTAAAAGTTCATTCGTCACTCAATGTCTTAAAAAAACATGCAAAATTCGCCTATCTCATAATTCCATGAAATTTGACGTGGTAACTTAATTTCGCGATACAAATCCAATGGTGAATTTCGTTGCTCCATTCGAAACTCTTTAGAAATATGAATTTTAAACCTACATAATAGTGACAAATTACTATTTTGCCCTTTGTCGGAAAAAAGTTTAAATTTCTCAGGTTTACAATAGCAAATAGTTGTTCATCTTGAAAGGTTTCTCTAACTGGAATTGGTTCTTCCATATATCATAATTTAGTCTTGACAAGTTGATCTGCTACCACATTCTCAACTCCTTTCTTATCCTTAATGATAAGATCAAATTCTTGAAGTAACAATATCCATCGTAAGAGACTTAGTTTATCATCTTTCTTAGTAAGTAAATATTTTAAATCTGCATGATCTATAAAACAATAATTGACAATCCAACCAAATATGAACAAAATTTATTTAATGCAAACACAACAACAAGTAGTTCTTTTT
>CAUOFW020005687.1:0-26361 GCA_963454935.2 Ilex paraguariensis | reverse complement strand
CCCATCCATTTCTGGGGTTCATTATTTTCTAACTATTGTGGATGACTATACTCATTGTAGATGGGTTTATTTTGAAGTGTCATAAGTCTGGAAACTCGTTCACCACTAATATTATTCATACAACTTGTTGAAACACAATTTTCTTCTAAGTTAAAGATTATTTGAAGTCAGAATGGACAAGAACTTCCTATGCCCACTTTATACTTAATTAGAGAAAGGTATTATCCATCAGAGAAGTTGTATTTCCACTTCACAACAAAACGGATTAGCTGAAAAAAAACACAGGTCATCTTCTTAATGTTGCCCAACTTTGCTATTCCAAGCCAATTTACCCCAACGTTTTTGGGGAGATGCTACCTTAATGCTACATATTTATAAATAGAATCCCCACACAGTTTTGTTTGAAAAATAACCGTAGATTAGGGATGACAGTGGACCCGGAAAAAATGGATATTCGTCATAATTCGTTTTTTTGGATCAGAGATGGACTATATGTATTGGTCAATGGACGTATACGAAAACACCCGTATAAATCCGTACAAATAAGACTGGAATGGACTTTCCTTTACCCGTTACCCCGTCCGCCCCCCCGCCCCCGTGACATATACACCCAGTTAAAGCCCTAAGGCCCCTGTCTTACTCTCCTCTAATCTCTATCAGTCGCCTGCCTCCATCTCCGCTCAACGTCGACTGCACCTCCATCTCTGCTAACCGGCGACTGCTAATCTCTACTCAACGCCGACTGCGACTGGTGCTCTGTTCCTGCTCCCTTGTTCCTGGTACCAGATTATCTTTCTCTTTTTCAAGTAATGTTTTTTTGAGAGACAATCTGGTATCAGATCTGTCTCTCCATTAGATCTGGTATCATATACATTGATAATTTATAGGTGACTTATCAGATTTGGCATCAACGCCGACTGTCGCTCATACTGTTGATTCCACCCACTTAACTTTAACTGTGGAAATGGAAAGTGACACGATAGTATTACACAAGGCACTTAGCTGAAGCATAGAAATTTGGAAAATGTAAAAATATATATCAATTAAGCCACTCAAGAAGATATCTCCATTAAAGTTTAACTTCATACTATTGATTTCATAGAGCTCAATCGTGTGCTCAATTGCTCATTTCTGATGATATTTTTTTTTTACCATTTTAAGTTTGATGAGTCCAAGATCGAAATTTCGTTTTGAAGAATTGTTTCGATCGGCTCAAAAATTAAAACGTTTCGAAAAGCAGAAAAAATATGAAAACGCATAGAAACACAAATACAATCCATTAATTTATAAAGATAAACTAAATAATTGATTAATTTAATAGATTTATTGGGTTAACATCCATTTATACAATAGTAAATTTAAATTTGAGGGAAAAAAAAGCTTGACATGATGCGAAAATCACTTAAATTAATTTCAAACATTTAATTTTTATGAAATAAACACATTTTTACATAATATTAATGTCTTATAATACACATGAAATGCTAATGAGTACATACTTACATGGTTATATCTATCCCCCTGTGGAGTGTCGAACATACTTATACATCGGTGTTGGCTTTGGGTAGCTACTTAGAGAAATTTCATATATGACATAAATATTATGACAATAGTTACTCTAACTCATATTATTACGGTAATATTATCTAATTAATAATATTATTTTATTATAATACTAATAATGAAGGGTATCAAATTAAATTAATGATACTTATGTATACTTAAAAATTAAATGTAATTGCAGTGAGTATTAAATGTAATTACAGTGAGTATTAAATATAATTACATTAGGGTATTAAATATAATTGTTAATACTTATAACAAAAAGAAAAACAAAAGACTTGCACAACAGTGGGGTATTAAATATAATTACAGTAGGTATTAAATATAATTACAATGAGTATTAAATATAATTACAATGAGTATTAAATATAATTACAGTAGGGTATTAAATATAATTATTTATTCTTATACAAAAAATTATAAAAGGCAGAAGAGCAGTGTGAATTAAATGTAATTATAGTGGGGTATTAAATATAATTATAGTGGATATTAAATGTAATTATAGTGAGATATTAAATATAATTATTTATAGTAAACCGAATATATCACTGTTTCGACCAAAACGGTCCGAAACAGTATCGTTTCGACTGAAACACTGGAATTTTGTGATTCAACTACTATTTCATTTCGGAGTGTTAAAATTCCTAAACGTTTCAGACGTGTCGACACGACCTTTTGATCCTTGGATGAGTCAACTATTACCAATAAGAAAATAGTTTGACCTATTAAAATGCGATCAACTAAACTCTTAATTCCTAGTAATTTTTGGCTGTTAATGTATGGCTATCTTGGTGATGAAATTATATCTTTTATCAGCACTCAGGACTGCTTCAAGGCATCCCATAAATCAGTTCATTTGAAGGCAAAGTTGTCTACCATAAATCAGTTCATTTGGTTGTTAGATTTGTCTACTTCCTAAGTTTTATTGCACAATTCATATGTAATGATGCTTTTACACATGAGCATTGCCCACCTATTAGGGGAAAAACATCAAATTAGTAGGTATCAATTAGGCCTTTGTTTGGCTTTTCTTCTTAATATCTTAAGAAGGACAAGGCTAGTGCTTGGCTTGGCCTTGGGCATGGACAGGTACAAGGAAGCGGGGACGGGACTAAAAATTTATCTACGAACGGGGATGAGGATAAAATTATACCCGTTAATGGGAGTGAGCCAGAAATAGACAAAAATTTTTGAAACGGATACAGAAATGAAAACTATACCTCTGTTCCGTTTTGATCAATTGACATCCCTACCATAGATGTTGTTTAAGGTGAAGTCATCTTATACCCATTTAAAAGTTTTTGGGTGCTTGTGTTTTGCTTCCACACATGCACAAAACACCATCCAAATTTGATGCTAGGGCAACACGTTTTGTTTTTCTTGGTTACCCTTATGGGCAAAATGGGTATTTGAGTGTATGAAATTAGTAGTGGAAAAGTACTTGTCTCTCGTGACGTGACTTTTTATGAAGACCAATTCCCTTTTTCTAGTTTTCATGAGGAGTCTAGCCATACAGTATTGCCTTGTCCCTTCGATGATCTTGATGAGAATGTTTCGTACACTTTACTTGTAACTTCTCTTCCCTCACACAATATCAATTCATAATCTATAAGTTCCACTGACACACCTAAGCTAGCTCCTTCCACAAATAATTCACCATCAAGTCCAACCCTACCTATTCAGCCAGTTGAACCAAGTGGATTGAGATTAATTGTCACGTGGCTTGCAAAAACTTACAAGCAAACATCATTCAAACAGTTTATGTACCTACAATTCAACAACTTGCTGATCTTTTTTTACTAAAGCCCTTGGATCAACACAGTTTTATTTTTTACTTGGCAAGTTGAGTGTCATGAATATACACTACAACTTGTGTTGGCGTGAAGTTGGCATGAGCTGTTAACGGGGAACAAAATAGAAAAATTATAAGAACCATTTAATTGTAAAATCCCATTCTTCAAGGGTCAACCACGATTCTGGTCATAGATGATGTATAGCTTAGAATAACTCTCTAAACTTCCTCTTTGTATCTATATATCTTTGTACTCGGTACTAGAGATAAATATAACAGAAAAAACCCTTTTTTTTAATATGGTATCATAGCATGGTCCTAGGATCTCTGCTCCACCCACCCGTTGACTAGAAAAACCCAGATCGCTCGGAATCCATGACAAAATCCTCTGATCCGATGCACCATCGCAACCCCTAGGCTGAATCCATTCTTGAAAACTGGACGACCAAGATGACGGAAGTCTTGACCAAAGCCCAAACCTCTCCACACCCACCACCTGTTGATTCTTCGACTGTCCCAATTGGAATAGACCCACCTTTTAGAAAATGGCAAACTGAGAACGTCATTGTCAAGGGATGGCTAATCAACTCGATGGATTCTTCCTTGATCGGTAACTTCATTCACTTCCCAACTGCAAAACAAGTATGGGAATCTATTGCTACAACTTATGTTGATGGGACTGATACTTCTCAAGTATATGATCTCCGACATTGTGTGACTCGCATGAGACAAGCTAGCAGATCCATTGAAAAATATTACAATGATCTTCAAGGCTTGTGGCTAGAAAACGATTTATGTCGTCCTAACCCAATGAAATGTGCCATTGACATCCAAAAATATAATTCAATCCTACAGGAAGATTAAGTTTACATCTTCCCCAACGAATTGGATGACCAGTTGGATAATATTCAGAGTGATGTGCTATAGTTACAAGCATTCCCTACGGTTGAGCAAGCCTACGCTCACGTCCAACGGGAAGATATCTGGCAGATTGTGATGACATTTGGTGTGGATACTGCTCTTGGCACTGTTATGGCGTCTAAAGGAATCAAGGCAGGCCAATCGTACACACCATTCAAAATAGGATCACTTTCTCTGAGCAGTGGAAAAGGGAGTGTGACCCTAAAAAAAAGTGCAAGGGCTTTTGGTCTCCTTTTTTGGCGAAGGCGCGAAGGAGTCCTTTACGCTTTTCTCAAACCCACCCTCTAAGTCTAAGGCCCAATCTGATGGAGGGAAATGTACTCACTGTCGCAACACAAGGCATATCCGTGAAACTTGCTTCAAGTTACATGGGTATCCAGATTGGTGGAATGAGTTTCAGGCATGAAAAAAGTGTGAAGGTGCTGCTATTGATGAAGGCACGGATAGAGCTGTCGTGGTCAATGTTGAACCTAAGTTATCTCTTACCTCCCAAGTAGAATCACCAAATAATTCCACGCCTCTCAATGATCAAGGTAACTGTGGTCAAGTATTTATTAGCTCTTACAACCGTGATGATGGAGTCTAGATTATCGACTCCGAGGCTACGGACCACATGACATTTGATTCCAATGATTTCTCACATTTCACTCCGCCAAGAAGAAATCGTATTACTAATGCTAATGGGGTCACGTATCCGGTTATAGGGGCTGGAACAGTGACTTTGTCACCCTCTCTCTCTTTATCTCATACTTTACTCGTTCCATCTCTTTCCAATAAATTGATATCTGTAAGTCAAGTTACTGCAGATCTCAATTGTGTGGTATTAATATATCCTCCTTTTTATCTTCTTCAGGATATTCTCACCAAGGAGATCATTGGACATGGTACTAAGTAGGGGGGATTATACTACATGGATGACTTCAGTTCAAGAAGAGCTAATCACATGCACCACACGATTAGTGGCAAGGAGAGGCAGATTTGGCTATGGCACCATCGCTTGGGGCATCTAGTTTCCAATTTACAACACTTAGACTTTAAATGTGATACTTGCATTGTAGCCAAAAGTCATAGAGTTCCCTATCCAGTGAGCCTGAATAAAAGTGATATCCCTTTTGTTTTAATACATTCAGATGTGTGGGGACCTTCCATAGTAACTACTTCATTTGGCCAACTTTGGTTTGTGATTTTTGTAGATGATTGTGTTGGGTTTCCCGGACTCATCAATTTGCTAATTTTTTGGTGGCCTACCCGTGTATGACTCTTATCCAAGACTTGGTTTGGAGTCTTCAAGTTAAAAGAAATTTGGCAGCCACCAAAGACTATAAGTTTTGTCCTTTTCTTTGGTTCATTTTTTCTCTGTTGGTTTGGCAAGAAGACATATTTTCGGTAGTCTTTGGTTCAACAAAAATTCAGCCTTCTTCTTCTCCTTTTTGGTGCCAGAAAAATCTGCAAATTTGTTTTTCAAGTGGGTAACATTTCTTCACTTGATATTTGGGTTTCTTGCGGTTTGTTCTTGGAGATTTGGTTCACTTATTTTGTGAGGTATTTTCCTCTTGTGATTTACACCTTGGTGTGTTTGTAAGACTTATGCCTTTTGGCCACTTTGTAATCTGATTTGGTGATAGTGGAAGAAACTGACCTACCGGTCGTCGTGGATGTACCTCAAGTTATTTGAGGGAACCACGTAAATCTTGTGTGCTTATTTATTTTCTGTTATTTTATTTATATTGCTTCCATTGATTTACACTTGTGGGAAAGCCTATTTTCCCAACATCTGGTATCAGAGCAATTGGTTAATTCGGTTCCGATTCGTTATATTTCTGTGTGTGAATTATGGACGGCAACGTTGGACGTATGGTTAGTTTCAATGGCACAAATTGGGTGACTTGGAAAACTAAAATGGAAGATCTTTTATTTTGTAAAGATTTGAATGGACCCATAGAGGGTGATAGTGGCAAACCGGAAGGGATGAAAGATGACGAGTGGAAAAAGCTAGACCGGAAAGCTGTCGGTTTTATTCGGCAATGGATTGATGATAGTGTCTTTCATCATGTCTCTACAGAAAAATCTGCACATGGTCTTTGGACCAAATTGGAGAGTTTGTATGATAGAAAGACGGCAGTGAATAAAGCCTTTTTATTTCGAAAGCTTGTGAACTCTAAATATAAGGAGGGTACTTCTATTGCAGAGCATTTGAATGAGATTAAGAGCATTGTGAATCAGTTGGCCGCCATGAAAATTACTTTTGATGATGAGTTGCAAGCTTTGTTACTTCTTAGTTCACTTCCCGAAAGCTGGGAAACTTTGGTGGTCACAGTTAGTAACTCCGCACCTGATGGAGTGGTAACAATGAGTCAAGTTACCAGCAGTTTGTTGAATGAAGAAACAAGAAGAAAATCATCAGGTTCTTCTTACTCCGAGGCACTTGTAATGGAAAACCGGGGGAGAGGCAGGAGTAAGAGTAGGGTTCCGCACAACCGTGATAAATCTAGAGGTCGTTCAAGCTCGATGTCAAAAAAGGATGTTGAATGCTATTATTGTCACAAGAAAGGGCACATGAAGCGGGAATGTAGAAAACTCAAGTTCAAGGAGCAGAACAAAGAGAAAAATTCAGAGAAAAAGCAAATTGATACAGCTGTAGTTACCGATGATGAACTCATGATTATCCGTGATGATGCTAGCGTTAATTTGATTGGCCAAGAGACGGATTGGGTAATTGATTCTGGAGCTTCATTTCATGTTACTTCGCGGGCTGATTTCTTTACTTCTTACTCACAAGGTGATTTTGGGAATGTCCGTATGGGAAATGAAGATGTGTCAAAAATTGTCGGCATGGGTGACATTTGCTTGGAAACAAATATTGGATGCAAATTGCTGCTTAGAGATGTGAGGCATGTACCAGATATTCGACTCAATTTAATCTCTGCTGGAAAGTTAGATGATGAAGGCTACATCAACAATTTCAGTAATGGAAAATGGAAGCTCTCCAAAGGTTCTCTAGTGGTAGCAAAAGGAAAGAAGACTTGTTCTCTTTACACTATGCAAGCAAAAATCTGCAAGGGTGTTGTGAATACCTTAGAGAATGACTCATCCACTGATTTATGGCATAGAAGGCTTGGACATATGAGTGAAAAAGGATTGCAAGTTTTGTCCAAGAAAGAGCTTCTAGTGGGGATAAAAGGTACGCCTTTGAAAACTTGTGTTCATTGTTTCCATGGTAAACAAAACAGAATATCATTCCGTAGAAACATTGCATCTAGAAAATCTCATGTTTTAGATTTGGTACATTCTGATGTATGTGGTCCTTTGAAAGTTAGGACACTTGGTGGTGCTCTATACTTTGTCACTTTTATTGATGATCACTCTAGAAAAGTTTGGGCTTATACACTGAAAACTAAATATCAAGTTCTAGATGTGTTTAAGATTTTTCAGGCCAAGGTTGAAAGAGAAACAGGTAGACAGTTGAAATGTGTTCGCTCGGATAATGGTGGTGAATATATTGGACCATTTGATCAGTATTGCACAAATCATGGTATCAGGCATGAAAAGACAGTTAAAAAGACACCTCAACAGAACGGGGTTGCAGAGAGAATGAATCGCACCATTCTTGAGAGAGTCAGATGTTTGCTCTCACATTCTAAATTGCCAAGATCCTTTTGGGGTGAGGCAATGAGGACCGCAGTTGATCTTATCAATTTGTCTCCTTCAGTTCCGTTGAATGGTGATGTGCCAGAGAAAGTTTGGACAGGGAAGGAAGCCTCCTATGATCACTTGAGGGTATTCGGCTGCAGAGCTTTTGTTCATATTCCAAAAGATGAAAGGTCCAAGCTTGATCCAAAAGCAAAGCAATGCATATTTCTTGGCTATGGGCATGAAGAATTTGGATACAGGTTGTATGATACAGTTGACAAGAAAGTTGTCAGAAGTCGAGATGTTGTTTTCTTGGAAGATCAGACTATTGAAGACATCGACAAGCTTGAGTCAGCTGAGTCTAGTACTGATGATCTTGTTGATTTAGATCCTCTCAATCCCTCTGCTGTTCATGATATTGATAAGGAAGTGCAAACACCTCATGATGATGCAGCAGAAGATGATGTTGAGCCAGAGATTGAGGGGGAGCAACCACCCCAAGAGCCACTACCACAGACACCGTTAAGGAGATCTACTAGAGAAAAACAGTCATCCAGAAAATATTTTTCAAATGAGTATGTGATGATATCAGATCAAGGGGAGCCAGGGACTTATCAAGAAGTCTTGAAGCATGAGAACAAAACTGAATGGTTCAAGGCAATGAAAGAGGAAATGAAGTCTTTGCATGAGAATCACACCTATGATTTGGTGAAGCCGCCTAAAGGGAAGAAAATTTTGAAAAATAAATGGGTCTTCAGACGAAAGAATGATGGGAACAGTTCTCAACCGAGATTCAAGGCACGACTTGTCGTGAAAGGTTTTGATCAGAGAAAGGGAGTTGATTTTGATGAGATCTTCTCATCAGTTGTGAAGATGTCCTCCATTCGAACTGTGCTTGGTATAGCTGCGAGTATGAATTTAGAAGTTGAGCAGCTTGATGTGAAGACCGCATTTTTGCATGGTGACTTAGAAGAGGAAATTTATATGGAGCAACCTGAGGGCTTCAAAGATAAGGGTAATGATCAGTTAGTTTGCAAATTGAAGAAGAGCTTGTATGGATTGAAGCAAGCACCGAGGCAGTGGTACAGAAAATTCGATGCTTTCATGAGTGAGAATGAGTATTCAAGAACCACTTCAGACCATTGTGTGTTTGTGAAGAAATATAAAGATGATAATTTTATTATTCTCTTGCTTTACGTTGATGATATGCTTATTGTGGGCCAAGACACGAGTAAGATTAACAAGTTAAAGTCAGAGTTGAGTAAGTCCTTTGCCATGAAGGATTTGGGTCCAGCAAAGCAAATTCTTGGGATGAGAATTGTTCGTGACAGATCACATGGGCTGATTTGGTTATCTCAAGAGAATTATATTAAAAAGGTTCTTGAGAGGTTCAATATGGACAAAGCAAAACCTATTAATTGTCCACTTGCAGGCCACTTCAAACTAAGCTCAAGTCAGTGTCCTACAAGTGATGAAAAGAGAAATGAGATGCAGAAAATTCCCTATGCTTCAGCAGTTGGTTCTTTGATGTACGCCATGGTTTGTACTCGACCGGATATTGCTCACGCAGTTGGGGTTGTCAGTCGATTTTTGTCTAATCCAGGGAAAGAACACTGGGCAGCAGTGAAATGAATTATGAGGTATCTTCAGGGCACTTCAAAGATGAGTTTGTGTTTTGGTAAAGGCGAGCCTATTCTTGATGGGTTCACAGATTCTGATATGGCTGGTGATGTTGATAGTCGAAAATCTACTTCTGGTTATTTGATTACTTTTGCAGGGGGAGCAGTGGCATGGCAATCAAGATTACAGAAATGTGTTGCTCTCTCCACCACAGAAGCTGAGTTCATCGCCATCACTGAAGCTTGCAAAGAATTATTGTGGTTGAAGGAATTCTTACAAGAGTTGGGTTTGAAACAAGAAAGGTATGTCCTTAATTGTGATAGTCAGAGTGCAATCCACTTGAGCAAAAATTCTTCATTTCATTCGAGATCGAAACATATTGATGTTAGATATCATTGGATTCGTGATGTCTTGAATGATAAGTTGTTACAACTTGAAAAAATTCACACTGATGATAACACTTCGGATATGTTAACTAAGGCATTGACTAAGGACAAGCATGAGAAGTGTCGACTTTTGGCGGGAATGGTCGAATCCTCCACATAAGTCGGGAGGGGGAGAATTGTTGGGTTTCCCTCCTTTGTGGGACTCATCAATTTGCTAATTTTTTGGTGGCCTACCCGTGTATGACTCTTATCCAAGACTTGGTTTGGAGTCTTCAAGTTAAAAGGAATTTGGCAGCCACCAAAGACTATAAGTTTTGTCCTTTTCTTTGGTTCATTTTTTCTTTGTTGGTTTGGCAAGAAGACATATTTTCGGCAGTCTTTGGTTCAACAAAAATTCAGCCTTCTTCTTCTCCTTTTTGGTGCCAGAAAAATCTACAAATTTGTTCTTCAAGTGGGTAACATTTCTTCACTTGATATTTGGGTTTCTTGCGGTTTGTTCTTGGAGATTTGGTTCACTTATTTTGTGAGGTATTTTTCTCTTGTGATTTACACCTTGGTGTGTTTGTAAGGCTTATGCCTTTTGGCCACTTTGTAATCTGATTTGGTGATAGTGGAAGAAACTGACCTACCGGTCGTCGTGGATGTACCTCAAGTTATTTGAGGGAACCACGTAAATCTTGTGTGCTTATTTATTTTCTGTTATTTTATTTATATTGCTTCCATTGATTTACACTCATGGGAAAGCCTATTTTCCCAACAGATTGTACTCGAATGACATGGCTTTATTTTCTAAAACGTAAAGATGATGTATTTGGTGTTTTTCAATCCTTTCATGTAATGGTTCAGACACAATTTTCAGCTAAGATCCAGACCCTCTGTATTGACAATGGTGGTGAATATGTCAATTAGCAATTTTAGGCGTACTTCTAGAGTCATGGTCTTCTCCATGAAACCTCGTGTTCTCAAACCCCACAACAAAACGGCAATACCGAAAGTAAGAACCGACATATATTAGAAACTGCATGAACTTTATTGCTTAGGGCACATGTGCCTAGTCACCACTGGGATGATGTAGTAGCCGCAACCATACATTTACTAAACCGTATGCCTTCGAAAGTCTTAAACTTTGAGATTCCATTAAAGGTTCTTTCTAAGCATGTCCCTTTGCCCACTGTTTTGATGATTCCTTCCTAGATTTTTGGTTGTGTTGCCTTCGTTCATCTTCATAACATCAACGCACTAAGTTGGATTCGTGTGCAATGTGTTGTCTTTTTTTGGGGTATGCCTTACATAAAAAAGGGTATCAGTGCTACAACCCCATCACCAAACGTAACTACATCACTATGGATGTTACTTTTCTAAAGTCAGACACTTTCTTTGCATCATCAGCATCCAATTCATCTCTTCAGGGGGGCTCCGAGATGAAGAGCCAAATTGGTTGGGTGCTGAATGGCCAGGATTTGAAGATAACTTAGCACAACAAAATGATGGAAACAAAATGATAGAGCTGAATGTTGAGATGTCTTCAGGAGTTGATATGTCTTCAAGAGCATCGAAATCTGGAAATGCAGAAT
Source organism: Ilex paraguariensis (assembly GCA_963454935.2). Classification (NCBI taxonomy): domain Eukaryota; kingdom Viridiplantae; phylum Streptophyta; class Magnoliopsida; order Aquifoliales; family Aquifoliaceae; genus Ilex; species Ilex paraguariensis. The sequence goes on along the minus strand of CAUOFW020005687.1, from coordinate 14,875 downwards.
CTAAAGAATCCTCTAGAAATGAATCCCCTCACTCCTCAGTACCCAAAGATCCTTCTCCTAAGAATATTCCTGAGATAAGCTCTCCTACCACACCTTCACACACTGATGCCTTGGATACTTCTAGGGGTTTTGTTTTATCTTTCAGACACAATCCTAGCAAGCCACCAAATTGATACTTTTCGGACGTGGAAGAAAAGAGATACAAGTATCCAATTGCCAATTATGTGTCTACTCAAAGATTATTTGAACCTCTCAAGGAATTTGTGCTTAAGTTATCCCCGTGCCATATTCCTAGTAGCGTTGAAGAAGCTTTATTAGACCCAAACTGGGCCCAAGCTATAAAGGAAGAATTTGAGGCTCTACAGAAAAATAAAACTTGAACGTTATTTCCACTACCTAAAGGAAAGAAGACAGTGGGATGCAAATGGGTTTTTCCATTAAATACAAGGCTGATGGATCCATCAATCGATACAAGCTGACGTTCATGTCAAAGGGATATACACAACATACAACATAGATTACCGGGAAACTTTCTCAAGAATGGCCAAATTAAATACTTTTAGAGTTTTGTTGTCTCTTGTAGCAAATTTAGACTGGCCATTGCTCCAGTTTGATGTAAAGAACACCTTCCTCCATGCAATCTCGAAGAGGAGGTTTACATGGATATTCCACCATGGTACACTGCATCTTCAGAGGCGAATATTGCATGTAAGCTGCAACGATCTTTGTACGGATTGAAACAATCACCTCGGGCATGGTTTGGTCAATTTAGTTCGACTACGAGGAAATATGGCTTTCAACAAAGTAACTCGGATCATACCCTCTTCCTAAAACACCGATTGGAAAAAGTGACAACTCTAATAGTCAATGTAGATGACATAATTATTATAGGAGATGGCACAGAAAAGATCTCTAGACTTCAAGAGCAATTGTCAACCAAATTTGAATGAAGAACCTGGGAGGACTTAAGTATTTTCTAGGAATTAAAGTAGCTAGATCGAGACAAGGCATATTTCTTTTTCAAAGAAAATATGTGCTAGACTTGCTGTCAAAAGTAGGATTACTAGAGTGTAAGCCAGTTGATATTCCAATTGTTCAGAATCATAAACTTGGAGAATATTCAGATCAGGTGCCAGCTGATTAAGAGAGGTACTAAAGGTTTGTTGGTAAACTCATTTATTTATCTCATACTCACCCAGATATTACTTACACTGTTAGTGTAGTGAGTCAATTTTTGCCTTGTCCTAGTGAAGATCATATGGATGCAGTAATTCGGATTCTTCGTTATTTAAAGTCCTCTCCTGCAAAAGGGCTTATGTTCTCCAAGAATAATCATCTGAACGTTGATGGCTACGTGGACGGTAACTGGGCAGGAAATATTTTAGATAGGAAATCCACTTTAGGCTACTTCACTTTTGTAAGAGGAAATCTAGTCACATGGAGAAGCAAAAAGCAAAAAGTAATAGCATTATCTAGCACTAAAGCTGCATTCCAAGGAATGGCCAAGGGTGTTTGCAAACTTCTTTGGCTTAGAAGGCTGCTAATTGAGATTGGCTTTGCTCCTAGCTCTGAAATGAACTTGTTTTGTGATAACAAGGCAGCCATTGACATCTCTCATAATCTCGTCTAACATGATTGTACTAAGCACGTTGAGGTGGATCGGCATTTCATCAAACAAAACCTTAAAGGAAAAATTATTCGGTTCCTTTTTGTCAAGTCAGAAGACCGGTTGACAGATATACTCACAAAGGCAGTGTCCAACAAAAACTTCTACAACTCACTCGACAAGTTGCACAATAGAGACATTTATGCAACAACTTGAGGAGGAGTGTTGGCGTGAGCTGTTAACTAGGAACAAAATAGAGAAATTATAGGAACCATTTAATTGTAAAATCTCCTTCTTCAAGGGTCAACCACGATTCTAGCCATAGACAATGTGTAGCTTAGAATAACTCCCTAAACTTCCTCTCTATGTCTATATATCTTCGTACTCGGTTCTGGAGAAAAATACAACAGAAAAAAACCCTTTTTTTAACAACCTGAGGGGTGCGTTAAAGATGATCCAAGTCTACCCACGACAGTGTTGAAGTGTATTGGGGAAAGGTTAGTGAAGTGGATGTAGGCACCGATATTGGGGGTTGTTGGCAGCCAGTAGGGTTTAGGGGAGTAAAGGTTGACGAATGGAGTTTTGCCTTAATGTTGCCTTTCTTTTTGTTTTTTTGTTTTTTTTTTTCTTTTTTGTTTTTTTAAGGCTTATTTTGTTTTTCATTTTTGCCCTATGTTTTGAAAGCACAATGACAAAAATGTTCATCATTACTATCATGTGTCAGACATGTGACATTTTTTGTCTCATTTTTAGATGGTAATTAGTGTCAAGGACCACATTAGTCGAATGTGTAACTTTGAGGATCAAATTGATGAAAATAAAACTTTGAGGACTAAAGTATGATTAACTAAACCTCAACGATCATTGGTGTAATTTACTCGTGGCTACATTTGTCCTCTACAGGGATTAACTAGGGAATATATTCGTTCGTCCATGCGGTGACTCCACAGAGAATGCCACTCCAATGAATAATAAACCGCCCATTTTTTCTGTCTTTTCTGACCTTACTAAGGAAACATTTAAATATTTGTTCCATAAAAATTTCCTGAGAGTCTAAAAATTTTAGATGTAACGATTTTTGGCAGTTTTTAAAACTCGAGCATTTGTCCCCTCTGATCTATTATTCTTTAAATAAAGTTCAATTAACTGTGACAAGTATCTTAGAAAAATAAAATTTCTCGATGTTTCTCTCAAGAACCCATCTTTATGACTTTTGTAGATTGCCCGTAGTAGAGAAAATTATAACCATCAATTATTTATTATCTAGACAAATAAGTTAACAATATTGCCTGCTGTGGTGGCCTATTGTGGTAGGAGAGTTTCATACCTACGGTTTTCACCGTGTGTTTGAGCTAAGAGTTCAATTGAGATAATTGCACTTAGAATTTGGTAGCACCACTCTCAATGGTTTACCTCTTATACCCAAAATTAGAGTGTTTAAATTTTTGATTATTCATAAATTTCGATCTTATTCTACTTTATCCTACTCTATTAATTAGTTATTCAAAAAATTCGGGTAAGACAACAGAAGAATTTCTGCTATTTCACAAAAAATCATGTAAGAATGTGAAATACTTACAAAATTTTCGTATTTCTATTCTACCTTACTCTCTCTCTCACACACACACACACATATATATTAATCCCTAAAAATTAAAATCTAAAAATTTAGAAATTCTAATGTTTTATTGATATTTATGACTTTCTTATATATAATGTATTGATATTTATAACTTTTTTATTGTGTTTTATTGTTTATATGTATTATCAAATTTATTGTGCTTTCTTTATTGTTATTGGTTTTTTGTGTTAGTTAATTGATGCAAGTTATTTAATTAACTTGTTAAAATAATTCAAAAATTAATAACTAAAAAATATGTATTCACCTTACTTATTTTAGACAAAATTCAGATAGAAATAATACACTTAATGGGGTAGGGTAGGCAAAAAAAAAAAAAATCTTCCACAAAATATTAAGTAGAAAGATAAAATACTATAATTCTTACCCGTAGGATAATGTGAACACTCCTATTCAAAACTTTCAAATTGTTGCAGTTAACCATGGACCAATGAAATTCATTTCCTCGCGTTCCCTGTATCGAAAACCAGTCATAACAATATTTTCCTAATCTTCTTCTGGCCTCTAAAATTGATTGTCATTTTTCAAGAATTGTTATCTCCCACTTGAAGGGTTACGAAGACTGCAACTCATGGACGACATTATCCGGTCTTGTGATGACTCCAACTCCACGGAGCATGCCACTAGCAACTGAAACCAGAAACCAAACATTATATTGCATGAATCTAAATCAGTCTTTCCTTTTTCTCTTCTCAATATGCTCTTGAGAATGAGTCATGTGGTTGATACATGACCAGACCTCTTACCAGTATATTCGGCTGTTTGAAGCTAGACCACCTAAACAGAATAAAAAACAATAGGGACCCAATTGATTAAATTGAAACATTAGGGACCAAAAAGACAAAGAACAAGTAATTTAGGGACCACAACTGTATTTAGTCCAAGAAAAAACTATACTTTGAATTGAAGGAGTTGTAATTTTGATATTAAACGACAAGTGGTGTCCAGAGGAAACTTTAGTAAGCCGAAAAACTCATTCAGAATTTGAACATACATTTCCACCTAATGAAGCAACACAAATTATTTAGACTACTAGCCTAGAGAACAATTCCTTCAAAGGGACGCATTACAATCAGCAAGTGGATTTGCAGAATAGAAGGGCAATTGCAAATTGAGATGAACTAAACTATTGCCAATAGATGTACTAATTACAAGAGGGTCTCCAGAATTGCTAAGATTGCCAAACCAGCAGCCCAGACATCATCGTCCAGAACATACTCTGCAGGAGAATGACTCACGCCTCCGCGGCAACGCACAAAGAGCATGCCAACCTGTTGAAATACAGGCAGGCTTTCAGTACGAAGAGAACTACACATCTCAATCTTTATCTAATCAAGAAGAACAAACCTTGGCTATATGAGACATGGCCATCACATCATGTCCTGCTCCACTCATCAGGACAGGCACATTATCTACATCCTCACCTGTCATTCTCTTTAGAGCAGAGTAAGCGGCAGATTTCAGCTGTGAACTCAATTCAGTATCACAAATCACCGCATTGGCATCATGCTGAAACGATGACAGCCAGGGTGAGTCATGAGTTACCTTGGCAGTACAAGTAACGCAAGAAGGATAGCAAAGTCACACCTTACGTTCAATGATACAAGCAACAGAACGTCGATCACATATTTGGTACACCCTGTTAGACAACTCGTAAATAATAGCCTCTCGTCCCATGTCATCCACTGCACGTATATCTACTGTGAATGTTACCTACATGCAGAAAGATTATTTTTTTAGTCCTGATGAGTAAGTGTACAATTTTATTATCATATAGAACATTGCCAATTCGTGGTGGTTGTATTGGGCAGCCTAAAGAGATTAAATACTTGCCTGCCCTGGAATGACGTTACTTGCGCTTGGCCAGGTAGATATCTCTCCAACGGTACAGACAAGAGATTTTCCAAGAGATTCCACCTCAATAGCACTGCACTGACCATCGTAGGATAGAAAATCTTTTGGATTTTTACAGAGACTTTCCAATAATACAATTAATTCTGCAGCAGCAGCCATGGGATCCTGACGCATAGACATGGGAACCGTTCCAGCATGCCCCTGTGAACCTCTCACTGTTACCTGCAAAGTGAGTCCATATAATCCTCTCATTTAAATGATAAACATGTAAATAAAACAAACAGATATTTGATATGTACTATGTTTGCTGACAGAAAAAATAGGCTAAGCTTGTAGTCCTCAATTTTTGAGCAAAATCATTTTCTCAAATTCTTACAATTGCACTATATAAATATTGACAGAGAAAAATGCTAATCAAGGGGATAAATAGAATTAGAATTATTCTTGTCCTTAAAAGGAAGAGTTGCCTCCAAAATTTCATTCAACAACAAAATGACATGATATACAATTTTCTTTATTTTCAACTGGTACTATGTCGAGGAGTAACAACTAGGCAACATAATAAGCAGAAAAAAAAGGACAAAACAATGCAAAATTCTACCAAAAAAAAAAAAAAGGCTTGATTGTATATCATTAACTGGTAAATTGTTTGTCATTATATTCAAGAACTCCAGACTGCGAATTAGTTAAAAAAAAAAAAGGTGAAGTTAGCCAAAAGGTCCTTTTATATTTGTCACTTGTTTTATAGTGGCAAACAAAGAACCTGCTCTGACAAGTTTAGCTTAAAATTTATTTGTTTGACTAAATATATATCTAACAACCTTTAAATAAGAAGGCTTAAAGAAAAATGCTTTTTTTTTTCAAATCTTTTCTTTTAATTTTCATTTAGCTAGGTTTAAGTTGAACTATCAGCTGTCATATTTCCATATCAAGACGAGGAAAATCATATTTTTACCAGTCCAGGGTTAAACAGAAAAGACTGTCGGGCTGTCAGCAAAAAAGGAAGCACCCAAGGCGGTGTACAGCATCCAAAGGCTTGGTTCTAGAACCCATCAAGACAGTGCAGGGATCACCAGTAATGATCTTTAGCTAAGAGATGTGTTCAAGGGTCCTAACACAAATGCAATTCAGGATTTTTTTGGGGCCAAAAAGTATAAATAAATGTGTTTGATAATCGAATACAATATTGTAAAGATTGTCACAAACAATAAGAGTCGATGTTGAAGACTAGAGCTTTGACAGTGCAAGCTTCTTCGTCCCCAATAAATAGAAGCCAAAAGAGGATATGGAGTAACCTCAACAGAAACTGGAAAATGGCCACAAGAGACCTCCAGAAGCTCAAATGTGAAGATCTGGAGACCATAACAAGTTAAGGAGTTACATCAACATCAAAAGGTGTGGAGTAAATTATTTAGGCCAAAACTAGGAAAGAACGTATAAACATAGGTGGATACAGATTGGTCACTGGTGTAAACATAAATTAAAACCGAAGAGGTTTGCCTTGTACCTGATATGTGCAACAGGCTAACTCGAACCAGGTTATTACCTTGTAGCTTGTAGAGTCCTGAGGAAATAATTCCTGAGGGTCGCTCTCACTCTCCTATTCTGAGGATGGAAGCCATAAAATTCATCTACCTAGCGAGAGTTGGTTCCTTGAGCGGGGGTTATACATTGATGTGCAGTATTAGTGTCATGGAGTGTGAAAATTATAAACTCAGGTTCACAGATTGAATCAGTATGCTGTTTCTCACCCCAAATCCTTGTCTTATTGTAGGATTTTGAGCTTTCATATTGTGATGTCACATCCCTCTAATTTGAATTGTTCTTGTCTTTCTTGGGGGTCGAAATTGGGATTTTCTTCGCCGGAAAACTAAGATTGAAATAATGGATTAGGAGTAAAAGGAAATCTCATATGGATGATACTATGACCTCAGATATGGCTGCATGTATAATTCTGTTTTGTTTCTCTTCTCTCCTCATTTCCCCTCCTTACGGTATTTCAAATTTCTTATGCATATTCATAGAAAGACATCATCAGCTAGTAATTCCAGAACCTATCTGTTTGAATTTTGAGCTTTCATACCATGATGTAACACCAGTCTAATTTGTTTGAATTGTTCTTTGATTGGAATTTCTTTGTTGGAAGAAGAAGAAGAAATTATGGATTACAAGTTGAAGTAACCTTTAGATGACTGATACTATTTTCCCTCCTCACTGCGTTGACATTCTCATCTCCTTTACATTTATGTCGCTTGTGTGGACTGAATTTCAGAAGGTAAGTAGCTAGATTCATAAAAAGACATTAGTAGTTATTGATTCCTGATTTTAAGTGTGATACTCTTTTGAATTTTAAGTCATCACCATTCTCCTTGACTTTGATTTCCTTTTCAATTGATTTATTTTTATTATGTTAATTATATTCTATTTTAGTTGAGGTCGTGATATTACACTTTTGTCTTCTTAATTGGCATCCTAATGTATTAGCTGGAAAATATAGATACATGTATATAAAACCCAACAAAAATTATACATTCATAGGCACTCTATGGGACCTCTTGCTGTGAGTAAATTTCAAGCAAAGGCCCACTCCCACCCTTGTTCCCGCTATTGATTGGACCCTTGTCTCCACTCTGAGTGACAAAGGCAGGGAGGTTATCATCTTCTTCACCCGCAAAGACTACTAAGTTGCACGTAATAAGGCATCACCAAAATTCTCTCAAAACTAAATATATTCAAATGTGATAGCAAATCAGGTTATGAACCAGAATACATGGATCCAATAATGATGGAACTGATAAATTTGAAAATGCTGGTTGTGATGCCATAAGAATCACAAATGAAATTGTTTTCTAAACCGACTGCTTAAAACTACAGGAAAATAAGAGGTAGTTTATAAGCTAATAGCCACTCCAGCACAAATGAACCAAAGCAGAAGGTGTCCTACATTTGAATTTTTATCCTAGAGTTCATGCATCTATAACCTTCTTTTCCTATGATTACGCCACACCAAATGAGAAGAATTTTTTTAGCTGTGCGGCATTAATGATAACTACCTTTAGTCGAGTCTGTCCAGCAATGCCTTCCACCACACCAAGTGGAAGACCAGCTGATTCTAGAACAGGTCCCTGTTCAATGTGAATCTGCAGCATGCAATTAAAATAAGAGCAGAATGAGCATACCGCTAATCATAAATTTACCAGCTAAATTTCTTAGTTTGGTAAATGCACTCGAATACTATAATTATAGATTGAGGTACCTCAATGTAACCCCAAACAGATTCTGGATCATACTTGAGGCGCAATAAGTTTTCCTCATTAGTTTCTATAGAATTCTCCTTCAAAACATGTTGGACTGTCAACCCACTGAACAATGTTTATGGATAAATGTAACGATAATTGACAGAGGTAAAAATGGATATAAGCTTTGAGTTACTAATGGAAACCTCTTATCGCGAATGTGCAATGCCGATACAGGTAACACACCAGCAATAGCTGCACTTCCTAGAAAGGTAGATTGAAACCTAACTCCTTCCTCATCACTGAAAGCAATCACCTGCAAGGTTCAAAGGGCCAGCAGGACAAGAAGAATTCATCTTCATACTTAGGAAAAGACTGCAACTGATTCCATTTTCAACTTTTAAATTAGCAATTAATGAAGACCCCACAACAAATAACACTGATAATAGCCATAATAATACGAGGGAAATACTGTTCATACTTTTCCATTAAAGTTTGAGGTGGTTCTGCTGCAACATGGCAGATGGTTGTTAAGTCAATTAGTTTGTGAGTTTGTGAACAATGATTAACTGTCCAATCATTCCATTCCATCAAATTTTGCAATCCATTTACTTCACTAAGGTAAATGAATAGTATAACTGCTTGCAAGGTATTAACACCATGTGTGCAGTTATAAAATTGTAGAATTTTCTGAACTCTCAGGCAACCCAGTTACTTAAAAAGTACACTCCCGGATAATTAAAACTTGGACATCACTTCTGACTCACATGGCAATTGCAATCCATAAATGACGCAATATTGCAATGAATCACTCAACCAACTTTTCTAGAAGCAATAACTATGGTAAAGTGGGTTCTGACCTCAACCGGGCGCCTTAGTTTCTTTAACCTCCCTGTGATGTTCAAAACCTTCAATGCGGATAAGGCAGAAAGTATACCTAGAGAACCGTCAAAAATTCCAGCATCAATGACTGTGTCCTGTAAAAAACCCACCACAATCAACTATCAGTTTGTATTCATAATACTGCAAGAAATTTGGTAAACAAAACCTAACATAAAAAAGGTGGAAAATTAGATTGCTTCACCAAATGAGAACCCATTAGCAGAGCCTTGCCATTTGTTTGCATTCCTTCAGTTCGACCATGCACATTGCCCATTTGGTCCATCCACCTGGAAATAAAAAATAGTGTCAGTTGATCCCATCAGTGAGGGCCAATCGGGGTGGTCTCTCGGCGCTCTCTTTTGCCCCCAACCCTTTTTTTTAATTGCAAAAAAAAAAAAAAAAGTGCTAGTTGAGCTTCTTCTGAAACACGACAATAAAGTAGCAATAAATAGGCAGCTCACGTTGTCAAACCAGCATCCTCCATCCATGTACGAATAAGATTTGCTGCTCTGATAGAACCGGGGCTCAGGAACGTCCTTTCAAGATAGCCATCAGCATCACTAACCTGCCAATGCAGACAGCAGAATTACCAGTCACAAAAAACTGCTTTTGGATCTATAATACAGATGAGAACATTTTTTGACAAAGCATATATAATAGGATAATTGCAACTTAATTGCATGTTAGACCGCATGACATCCTACTCACCAAAATACTCAACGATCAATTTTCGATAAATAGAATCTAATTCCATTAATAATTATGAACTATAATAGTGGGCACCAATCTATTCTCCCACTAAATGTAGATAGGCTCCTGAAAATTCAATCACCAAGACCTTTAAGATTGCACTCTTTGTAGTCCTAGAACTAAAACTCAACCTGTGAGAAAATCCAAAAGTTGATCTGCAACATGCGCTTGGTACTTGCTCGAGCAACTCAAAATCCTATAGTGGTGTTGATTCAACCATGACTATTGCTTCATGTTCTTCTCATTCCCTTGCTCCCGCCATGGTGGCTGCTGATATCTCATCTTGGTCAAGTGGGGAGTGAGGGCTTAGGAAACCCTCTCTGTCACTTTGATTAATTCACAACATTATGCTTGTGTTAAAACGAAATGTCTCATCCAATCATATTCTATGATGTGGCCTACATAACTACCCCTATACTAGCCACCACTTATTTAATTATTCTTTTCAAAAATCAATTTTTATCATCTTCTAACTTCTCAAAATTCTCTTTCTTGCTTTCAAAATGATGTTTTTCATTATTTATTTATTTATTTATTTTTTTTTTGGGGGGGGGGGGGGGGTTGATACCAAGATCCATAGGTACCGGTATCACATATCTGAGGGTTCTGGTACCTCCTCCTAAAACTTGAAATTTTAAAATAAAACACTGAGTGACCTTCACTTATTAAGCATTCCTCTTTGGATGATGTAAATGGAAAATAATAAGACCTAATTGTTAAGGTTTGGACCTTTGAATGGTCTTGTGGTTAATATGTATACAGGATATGTGTTGGGTAGTGCTCCAGTACAAAATGGACTTTGCCCAAACTCTATTTTGGTTATGATCTTGGTGAATGGGATGTAACGATGTGGTATTGGGTTATACAGTACTCACATGTACTTTCGCAGGTTAATGAGTGACTAACGGGTTGAAAAATGACCATCGGATTTTAGGACGTCATAAAGTTTCGCGCAAATTGATTTTTGAGTCAAATTTAGTTTCAAAGGCATGCAAGCTTGATAAGGGTAACTAGATAGGTTTTTAAAAAAATTTAGGATAGAATAACGTTACAATGGAATCTTAGAGGTCGCGAAACCTTAGACTAGGCATTCAACTAGTATAGTGGTCCAGATAGATGAGATGGTAAGTTTAGTGTTTCGAATACTTTATTCTTTAAAAGATTAAGAATGGTTATTAAGTGAGATATTAGTGATTTAAAGTGAATCTAAAGTGTTCCAAAATCACTTCAGATGGTTTTGGAGGCTTGAAGTTGAAGAAAAGAAGTTTAGAACCGTTCAAAGACTTAAAACACATTTTGGAGAGAATTCAGGTAAGAAGGAATTTGACACTATTTCAGTATTTTGGCTATAACTTCTTGCTTTTATGTTCGATTGAGCTGATTCTTGCTACATTGGAAAGAAGATTACAATGTCCACAAAAGTGTATTTGAAGAAAATTCCGCGAATCGACCTCCAACTAGGTCAAATTTGAGCTGAAAGTTTAGGGCTGAAAGTCACAAGAATCTGGACGAAAAAAATTGTGTCCGAACACACATGCAAACTCAGTCACAATCAGTTTTGCACTATTAACCTAATTTTGGCACTATTTAAACCCTAGGGGATTAGTTTTAGGGTTTCTTTACACGAGCTTCAACCCTAAGGAGTCTATGAGAGATTGAGAGAGCCAAAAGAGGAGAACGAAGAGGAGGAAGAGCAGATTGGGCTAGAACAAAAAGAGATCCACACATAGGAAATCACATTAAACACTTTAAGATCAATTTTCTACGAAATCAAGGTAGGATTTCTTTCACATTCCTATTCATTGAGGCTAGGGTTATTATGTATGTAAAGTTTGTCTCAAATCCATATACATATTATAGAATTATAACTGTTTTGAATTTCTTGCAAAAGTATAATTTGTTTTGTTGAAAAAATACCTGAATTACATCCGATGTGCATTTAAAGTCCATAAACTCTAGATTTTTGAATAATGCCTACTTGAAAATTTCTCTTTGCGATCTTATGCATATTTTATTGAAATTTCTCTTGCTTTAAGAATTGTGGAAACTATGGTTTGTAAGATTTGCGATCTATGTGAAAAACATAATTTAAATCTTTTATATTGGTGGACTAGTTGAATTTAATGCACTCGAACATATATTCAAAGTGCTTATATGTGTTTTTTACCTTGAGGGGTTTGAAAGTTTGGTTCCTTGCGAAGTACCAAATCACTATTTGTGCACGTTGGTTCAAGGATGAGTTTGTATATTACTCCGGCAAAGATTTTGTTAAATACTGATGCGTCAGTATACGTGCTTCTTAAAACAATATGACCTTGCAAGGATTGATTGAATGGTTTGTGTTTGTGGGGGTGGACCAAATATATTCGGTGATTGAATTCTTACTAATCAACCTACATACCTGAGATATTTCTGTTACAAAATTTTTATTTTCTAAATGATCCATTCTATGATGAAATTCCTTTACACATATCGAAACTTAAAATTGTTATTCATGTCACATGAATTACTTCAAAAATTATCTATTTTTATTTTGAAAAATTGAGACCTACCTATTTTTCTTATATTTGTAAACCTTGTTTAAGTTTGAGAAAGTTTTGTACTCACTCCTTAATTTAACATTTTTTAGATATTGGTGTTGTGGTTGGTATCAGCATAGGTGAGCATGTGGATTTGGATTTTCAAGTGGATGAGGATGTGGATCCACTTTTGAGGCCTAGTGGAGGAGGATTTTACTTATTTTAGCATTTCGTTTGATGTTGAGGATAAGCTATGGTTTACCATAATTGAAGTAGCTAGATATAAATTCCTTTTTAAATAATGCTGAGGTGTTTGGGTTGTACATTTTTTCATGGTTGAATTATTGTTTTAGGATATTTTGAAATTTTTATTAGATGATGCTGAATATTTTTGTTTTGACTCATTGAATGATATTATTAGTTGTGCTCTCATGATTTTAAGGGTTATTAATTAGATCACACCTGTTTATGAAAATGGGGAGTGACAATGACTCCCTGGAATAAATAATTGAAAACTAAGCTTCTACAACCCCGCACTGAATCCACTTTGGTTGATTGTGGGAGAGCCTACTTGATAAATGATAGAAGCTTTTGGGATATCACAATATCCAGATATTGCTTCCCGTCTTGGAGGAAAATCTGTAGGTTTAGGAATGATGTCAAGCCATTGTTCAGGCACAAGCAGGGAATGGTAGTGCTACTTGTGTTATGATTTCTGGTTTCCCAATGGTTTTATCCTTTCAAACATCAACTAAACAGTGCTTGATCTATGACTCTGGCCTTCCTAGAATGCCAAAGGTTAGCAGTGTAATTCAAGCAAACAAATGGGTGAGGCCTACTCCTTATACTCTATATGATGGAATTGATCAGTACAGATCAGTTCATATGATTCATGATGAGTCTAACACGATGTATTGCCTTGGAATCCCTCCCCAACTGGGGTCTTCTCTACCAGGACAGCGGTGGAAGTGCCAAGACAACATTAAACTTTTGTGGATTAGAATCATTTTGTTTGACTACCCAAAGCCTGTATTGATCCGTTGTGCCTCCTTTATGCTGTGGTTAGCTATTCATAAGACATTTAAGAACTCAAGACCAGCTGCTTAAAATTGGACTCCTCCAACATATTAGCTTTTTTTTTTTTTTTTGTATAGATCTCATGTACAGTCCCAAGATCACCTGTTCTTCAACTTATTCTTCACCTACGTGATATGATATTTTATTCTAAAGAAGTGTGATATCAAGTGGCAACAATATTCCTAGTAGAAACTGTCCTTTGGGCCATGATGAATGCAAAAGGTTCCTCTTTGGATGCTTTTTTTACTGATATTTTCTCTCGATACACAGTTTACTATATTTGGTTGGAGAGAAATGTCATGTTGTACACAAAACCACTGCATAGATGTATGCACTATTGCCAAGGAGATTTTAGACCATATCAGATGCAAGATTGCAGGCATGTGGGGTTTCAATACTTCGGGAAGGAACGTCCACCTTGAAATACAATGGCAGCAACTCAACTGTTCATTTTATTGATCTTTGTTTGATGTTTTTTTTCTTTTTTTTTCAGTATTCTAAATTGGTTCGGTAAATTGCTGCTCTTTGTAAAGTGCTGGGAAGCAATCTTCCATACCAGAAGTGTCTCAATCCAATGGTTTTTTCTGTGGTTCTCTCTTGGATTTCCTAAAGAAGGTTGTGTGCATCGTAGGCCATGCCAAGTGAAGCGGAAAATTAATGTTTTATACACTACCATATTTGGACTGCATTTCCACTTCTCTCTCTATCTTTATATCTTTCCCTCCACACCACACACACACTACACATATATATAATGTTTTGCTAACCATATTAAATGGAAAAGAATGCACTTAGTTTCCAATCTCCCCATAGATTTCATGATACAACATAGGTAATATTTTAGTGACAACAATATTATATAATGGAGTCAAACTTGATACCTTCCAAGTTCATTTAGTCTTGTCACTGCCTCATCCCTTAAGAGCTCTGGAAATAAATTACTTCTTGTCACTTCTATACCTTCGACACCTAATGAAATCATAGAGCTTGCACGTATTAAATCTTCATCCATTCTTGCAATCAAAGAAATTTTCATTCACTGCAATTCTATGTGGTTATCTTTCAGGATTACTGGAACATAATAGTTTGTCAATCCAACAACCATAAGAATGACACCACAGTGACATGTAGCACTTGAGGATATCATTACTTGCTCATGGTGGGTACATATAAAACCATGAGTTCCTTGTACACATCTAAGGAGGGAAAAAAGCGCTTATAATTTCCCACTAGTTCAACACTGACCCTGCCATATCTTTCAGGATGAAGAACTAGGATGCACTGATTTGTTTTAATCATCATTTATGCTAAC
>CAUOFW020005686.1:0-26366 GCA_963454935.2 Ilex paraguariensis | reverse complement strand
AAGCAATACATTCCAGGGTAAAACACAGACAGAATTTTCAAAACTTTTTGGGTGATTCTTTTCATAAGAATTTAAAATCATCAAATCAGAGAGCAAAAGGCATCAATTGTATCAATCCAAAACATGACATTTCTAAAACAGTTGGACATTATATCAAAAAGAAAAGAAAAAAAGAAGCAAGTCTCATCTGTATGTACACAAGGCAAACCAATCAGATCCTTTCAGAAGAAAATTCGCATTAGATTGCAAATTTATGGCGTTGAAACAATTTCAAGATAAGCATTGAGTCATCTAAAAAGCTGTAAATGGACTCAAATAATTGCAAAACATTATACCACAAGGAATAACCCCGAACATGGGCCATGGATCAGGTAGGGTTGAAGGCCACTGCTTAGGAAAACAATTGAGCAGAATTCCAGAGGAAGATCAATTAGCTTAAATATTCTTCCTTCCTTAAAGAAAACATTTCGCTAGTTCGGAATCTAGATGTGTGTGTGTGTGTGAGAGAGAGAGAGAGAGAGACAGAGACAGAGAGAGATAGCAAAGCAGAGCTAGGTTCTAATCGATAATAAATTAGGAGGTAAGCTAGCATGACGAGAACTGATTCATTTGTCTATGTGGAACAGTTTGGATACGCTGATGAGTCTCTGGTAGGCCACCAAGAACACAAAGGTCAAGTTAAACACTGATTTTAGTTCAGCATTAAATTTATATAATAGAGACCTTGCCAGAGCCATAGGAAGGTTTGTAATAAATAATTTTGGGTAGTTACACTGCATTGGGTCGTATATTGAATAAGTAAAACAGAGAAACCATATAATAATGCAGCAAAGAAACAGATAGTAAAGGAGAATTTCACAATGACACACTTAAACATGTGATAAAGTAGGCAATAATGACATTTCTTTAATCTGAAGGGACCAATGAACATAAATTAACAGACACAGTAAAACTGAAATGGCATGTAAGAAACTTTAAACTAAAAATTTTGATGATCAGTGGCAAGTCGATGAAAATAAATTACACATCACACAAGAGTTCCAAACTACCAACTCATACCATAAAGAACATTCGAAATAACTTCAATTCTTCATGCCAATCCAACAGATTTAAGAGAAGTTCAACACAACTCAAACATGATAAGATTTGATCTAATGAGATAGACGAAAGCAAATTAAACCAACAAGAACTAGCCTAATATGGTTGGACTTGGAGAGTTAACCCACGCTGAAGAAGAGCAAACACACCCGTTTTATGCACTTAGAAACAAACAAATTCAGGATGTACACCACAGTTCAATGGGAAATACACACTTGGACAATGGGTAGATGCTTGAGCTGTGAAAGATGCTGAAACAGCTGCATTGACATCCTTTCTTGCTTGAAACATCCACACACGACCTTAATTACTTAAAACAGTTCCATGCTCTCGAGTATAAGCAAAGCAAGTGAAGTGCTTGCTTAGCAGCATAAATATACGGCCATTCACATTCGGAACTAAAAAATACTTTAAGGTGCAAGCATATAACTACAGAAGCGTATGCTTAGTCTTAACGAGAACATTGGTGGATATTTAAGCATCCAGAATATTTTCATGACCATTCAAGACCAACAGGACCATGAACTCCAGAAGCGACAAGAGAGCAGAAGAGGAACAAGAGGGACTGGGTCTAAGAGGGACAGATACTAGATAATTAGTACCACACTCGGTGTCCAACAAAAGCGACCTAAGGACAGGATATGCCATTTGCTTCATCAAATACTGCCTCCAACAGAAGCAATATGATCACAATATTCAAAAGCAGTGTTCTTCCTTTTTCTTTCTCTGTTTTTTTCTTATATAATGGAAAAGATAACATACAGAAATTCAAAAAATGGAAGACACAGCAAGATCCAAGAGAGCTGCACATCAAAAACATCAAATCATAGTGCATAAGCATTATTGTGTTCATATAAAAGGAAATAAGTGCAATTCAATAGTACAAATTAAGCCCTGAAACATATGCTCATTATGTTTGTATGATCACAAGGGCATAAATGCGATGTCAAATACTATGATTTCAAGAAACAAAGAGCAAATGCCACAATCATGTTCCTACAGCTAAGATTATTGGTAATGGCCAACGAATAGGTGGAGGATCATCTCCAAGTGTGTAAAGCACCCCCCTGAACAGCCATACTGATATGAAATTTAATTCATTCTCAGGTGAGGCTCAAGGGAGCTTCTCCAAAGTTGAGAAAAATCTTGAGCCAAACCAATGGATAGCACTAGCTACAACATAGTTCCCTGAAAGAGAATTAACTTGACAAAGAGTCATTTGTAGTTGCCGAATGATTAAAATCTGGGGGTGGGTTCTAAAAATAAATGACATTTAAGATGATTCAATCCAGTTCTACGAACATGAAGCTTTCGATAATGCAATAGACTCGGGGGGGGGGACTTGATATTCCAAGCTTTTGAAGTCCTTAAAGTCAAAAACAAGAAACTTCAACAAATTCAAAAAGCAAAGAACATTAAAAACAGGCATATCCACCACACAATTATCTCCCCTGCATGGGATTGAAGCTATCTGTTATATTGCCCCTGCACAAATAGAACTCAATCTAAATAAATTCATCTGATGTTTATAGAGATCCAACAAATTTATCCCCCAACCCACACCCACCCCAAATAAAGGGAAAACAAAAGAGAAAGAAAGAAATGGAAAAAGAAGAAATTATTCTTTTAGATGATTATTCTAGAAAGCAAATATCGGCTATGTTACTTCACCTTGTTAAATTTATGGCTCCAATAAGCCTTATTTCACTGGAGTTCAAAGATATGTTGTAGGGCCCTCTCAGGCCATCTCCACCATATTTTATGAATCCTTATGCAATAAAAAAATTATAGCCTTAAATTAGAATCAAAATAAGAGCTGTATTAACCAGTAAACACTAACTCAATGAATTTTAAAAATAAAAAAAAAATGTTCTCGTTGTGGAACTAATTTTGGTGAATCTTCTACCTCATGAATCAGTAAACGCCAACTCATGAAAGAAATTAATTTTGGTGAATCTTCTACCTCATGAACCAGTAAATGCCAACTCATGAAAGAAATTAATTTTGGTCAATCTTCTACCTTAATACAATCAGTACAGCTATCATTGTGGAACTGAGAATATCAAGCACCCATTTTCCCAGCGTACCCTAATCTCCCTTCCCACATTAAGTCTCTTCCCTCTAATAATTTTGCCCCATTTTCCAATGAGATTATAATAACTCCCACGCCTCTTCAACTTCATCAGATACAGCTCACCAGTGTCATCATCTCGTGCATTAACATTTATTTGATTCTCGTTTCTCAACTGTTCCTGTGCTTGTGGTGACCAATAAAAGAGAATGTGATCTTCAACTGATTTTCCAGGCAAAGTGAGGAATGGATGATTGGTGTCCACATCAGACAATGTGAGTGCCTTCTTAATAGGCCATTGATCCAGGGCCTGCCCAGGTGCTGCAGCTGCACTCCGCTCCGGTGTAATTGAGAAGTATAAGCATTCATTAGCCCAGCGTAATCTGATCTCTTCCCCAACACCAAGTCCCTTCATTCGAACGATTGTTCCCCATTTCCCTATAAGGTTATAATAATTCCCACGCCACTTTAGTTTCATCACATACACCTCACCAGTATCGTAATCTCGGGCATTCACATTCACTTGCTCTTCGTTTCTTAATATTTCTCGCTGTTGTGGGGTCCAATGCACAAGTATATGATCTTCCACGGATCGGCGCGGCAAAGGGAGAAACGGATGATTCGCATCCACATCAGACAGTGTCAGGACTTTCTTAACAGGCCAATGGTCCTGCGCTAGTGGTGCTGTAACCATCCGCAGTGGTGGTACAGCAACAACTTGCTTTGGTGAAACCGAGAAGTGCAAGCACCCATTAATCCAGCGGATTTTAATCTCTTGCCCAACGTCAAGTCCCTTGGCTCGAACAAGTTTCCCCCACTTGCCTATGAGATTATAATAACTCCCACGCCACTTCAACTTCATGGCATGCATATCACCGGTATCGTCATCCTGGGCATTAATATCTACTTGACCTTCAACTCTCAAGCGTTCCTGTTCTTGAGGCATCAAATGCACGAGAATATGATTTTCAACTAGCTGGCGAGCCAAAGTAAGAAATGGATGAGTGATATCCACGTCAGACAATGTGAGGGCCTTCCTGATGGGCCATTGGTCCGGCACTCCTGATGCAACATTATGATAGGCTGGCCTCTTCATTTCTGTGAAGAAACAATTAGATCCTAATACTTTGGAATTATGGGTAAACAATCAATTAAAATTTACGAAAACCAAAACGCATGCTTTAGTAAAAGAAGCCTCCTAATCAGGAAAGAATAATACTGGCTAACAACTTTTTTTTCAAAATTACAAGAATGAAAATGAAATCTGCCGTGCTGACGTATAGATGGTGTGTACGGACCACTTTAAACAAACCATGATAATAATCATAAAAAATTAATCAACCTCTTAAAGATCCAAACTATGAGAGCCAATAAGCTAATTGAATGCACGTGAATCAAGGGCAATATTTGTAGTCTGCTCTGCCCCAACAGTAACTAATTTGACCACCATAACACCAAAATAATCACCAAGTCAGCAAAGTCATAGCTTTAGTTTAGTGAAAGAAAAATTTCTGGCTTGGTATGTAGTGTCTCTATATGCAACATATTGCTAATTTGTACTCATCACTATTGATAATGTCAACAAATTTCCCAAAATATAGGAAAAAAAAGTATACATTCGGACGTGTGCCAACACACACACACACACACATACACATATCTTTACATCTCATCAATGGTACGGGCACATTCAAAGATCATATTCCAGCATTTAGATATAATAAAGTCATCCATCTATATCTGCTATATTTCTTAAATTGAATCATTGACACCATTAGATGATATAATTTCTACGTTTTCACACACACACATCTTTACATCTCATCAATGGTACGGACACATTCAAAGATCATATTCCAGCATTTATATATAATAAAGTCCTCCATCTATATCTGCTATATTTCTTAAATTGAATCATTGACACCATTAGATGCTAGAATTTCTACGTTTTCCTACAAAAGAGACTTCGAAAGAAAAACTGTTCGTATTCAACCAATTTGAGAGCGAGTAGCCCTTATTCTCAAAGTCAACAATACGTAAAAATTATTTGCCAGACCAAACTTACCAGTTTCGGATCAATTCAATAAGACGAAGAGCCAAACGAGAGGGCCCGATTTTCTGATGCAGAAAAACCCTAGATCCTTGTCTTTGGTTTTCAAGAAAAGATGGAAGATGTTGTGAGGCGGACCCGTTTTTATATAGGGAAAAATTGGGGGAAGTGGAATTAATTACATGGGGTCAATGTGGGTGGTGGTGGTGGTGGCGATTCCCGTGGTAGGGTGGGGGTGAGGGTGTGGATGAGCAAAGGCGGAGGAGAAGAAACGCATGTGAGTTTCGATGAGCCCGTTGGTGGTGATTTTTGCGTGACGATCCATATAGTTGAAGTCGAAAGTGTGTGAAAGGGGAAAAGTCCGAAAATTACATTGTCAACCCCCCAACCAATAGATAACGTCAGACTGACCCACAAATTTTGGGATAACAGACCAGAATTTCACATTTGGGGATTTTTTGAGCTTTAGGTTCTCAACAGTTTAGGGTGTGTTTGGTTTAGGTATTAAAGGGTGAATTATATTAAGTTAATTTAATAATAATATAATATTAAGTTTAGATGAGGTTATAGTAACTCAGTATTAATTTTAATTAACCTTGACTTGGTTCACTATTGCCATTTAATACTTAATATTAGATAGTAATGCATGGCACGTAGTAAGCTGTATTATTTTTTAAACGTATTGAAAATACAATAATTTTATTATATGTACAAACTTAGAGTCACACTTTTATATAAAAGTTACATATTATACAAATTCTTATTCTCAATAATTGTTTTGTCATTTTTTATTTAATATCATACTTTATTACTTAATTCAAATATAAATTTAGTATTATAATTATAGATTTATATATTATCTCAAACTTATTATACAAAGATAATGTTAAATGGTACTCTTGTTGACATCATTTTGTGGATCGGATGAGAACTAATTATCCGATTCCATTTTTATTTGTACCTGAACCAAACATGTCCTCATATAAGATCAAGACAAAAAAAAAACCCTTAATTAAGGTTTCTCTTCTCTATCTTTCGTCCCAGTCCCCCCCCCCCCCCCCCCCCCACACGCACATTCAAAACAGTGAACTAAAGACAATGAACTCAAATAGTGAACATAAATAAATTGTGCTTAGTTAATAAACTTGATTCGATTTTAATTACTTGGTAAAGATATTTCATTTGATTTGAGAAACTTCTATAAAAAACAATGAACTCAAAAAATTAATTTTTTTTTTTAAGAATTTTAATACACACAACAACAAGAAAGTCAATAAAATAAATATTGAATTTCAATGAAACCGAATAGTGAAATAAATATCTCAAAATCCAAATATTCCTTAGTTTACTGGCATATTTTTCATACTGTGAAATTAGTACACAACAATAAAATAAATATCGTCATTTCATTGAAACCGAACAGTGACATAAACATTACAATGTCCAAAAATCTCTTCTTTCACTGTCTTATAACAAAGTAAAAATAAAAATATGTTGTCCTATGAAAATAAATAGATATATTCCTTCATTTCACTATTGTATGACAGTGAAATTATCATCTCATTGCCAAATTACTGTAAAAATTACAAAAAAATAAATGAAATAGTAATTTGATAGTAGAATTTACAATTGAATAAAAAATTGAATAATTTATATTTATCTCCAATATCAATCTGTTTCGTACATAAAAAATAAAGACAAAAGTTCTTCTAAAAGGATTACTATTTCTCCACAACAAACTCTCGGGTCCACAAGAATTCTAAAGCATAATTCTAGAGTCCTTGAACTAGTCACCTTTTAAGATCTTCAGTAGATGTGCTAAGCTCCATTCTGTTTGTCGCTGCTTTTCGATCCATCTTAGGGGTGTTAATTGAGATGAGTTATTCGGGTTCGATTCAAGAGTTCGACTCGTATTTTAAACGAGTTGAGCTAAAATAATTTTTTAGACTCGTTTACAAAGACGAGCTTAAAAAAACTCGGCTTAAATTCACAAAACTTAGTTCGTTTATACATAAAATAATTGAGTTATTTAGACTTGGCTCATTTGCTAAATAAATCGAGTTTGGACAATTTTTTAATAAGTTCGTTTAAGAAAATAAACTCATCAAATTCAGATTCAAACTCGTAAAACTCGATTTGATTAACGTCTTATATCCTTCAACTGCCGAAGGAGTTTCTTTTGGTAACGGTATGCCTCGTCAGTTCCTTAGATGCAATCACAAGAGGTGAACACAGAAGCAAAGTTGCTCTGGCTTTGTCCACCAACGTAACATAATGATGGTAATCATGGTAATCTTCTCCACCATAAAAAGGAACATATTTGTGGAAGTCCAAGGTATATATTTTGTGGGAGTCTCAATCTGTCTCAACCCAATCCACAACCACAAAGTAATCATCTATATGGGGACAACTCAATCTGTCCCGAGAAACAACGAAAGCACGGTCGGTGATCAAAAACTCAAGCCCAATGAGTATATTACGCCGAAAACAAGAGATTTGCTTATGAGGATGCTCTTAAAAGATTATTTCAGTAGATTCGCTGTCAAATTTGTGATTTTTTTTTCTTGTACTTTTAATCAAGTTGAGAATTTCAATGCAGAAAAGTTTTGATTTTCACTAATGTTTCTCCATGAACCCATTTTTTTTTCTTTATTGCTGTGAACATGATTTAGTTTCCCATGGTATCTTGGATTGAAAAGAAGATATATAGCTTTGACTATTACATGTTTTAAGTCACCGACTTGAAAAAAATAAGACAAATTCATTTAACTTATAAAAACACCAATAATTACCCGTGCATGAAGACACTATATTATTCGTAAAAAATTGTAAATATTTTTTTATAAATCAAGACAATATATAATACAATTTCAACAATATAACGATCAAATTGATATTATTTAACCTGTATGCAGAGCATATATAATCAAACTTTTATATAACGAAAATCACGCTACAACTACGACAACATATTAATTCAAAATTTTGAAAAAATATAATTATTATTGGTTAAAAATCCAAAATTTTAAAATTTTTAATAAATTTTATCTCAAATTTCAAAAAAATAACTATTTATTTATCTGTAGATTTCTACCTAAATTTCATAACATTATTTTTGTACCATTTTTCTAATGTGAGTTTGTGTAACTTTTGTGATGAAAATATCCAAAAGTTTCATATAAATTATCGTAAATGTAAAATATTTTGCTGAGTAATTAAAATCAGTTTTCATTTGAGTTCAAATCTCTATTTTCACTCCACAAATCTTTATTTTCATCACTATTTAATTTCTTATTATTAAACTACTAAACCCACTCTTTCTATACTTATCTCATTAGTAACTAAGTTCACCTTATGCTACATACACCCCGCTTAATAAGTAAACCCACTTTATATTTTGTCATAATTAGGGTTTCATTATCTATTTCATCTGATGCCCTCACAAAAATACTTTTTTTAATATGAATTTTTTCAGTGAAATACATGTTAGTATTACTTTTCAATTTAATTCTACATTTTATTTTTTGTTTGTTGTATAAATTTTATTATTTTTGGTATGTTTTGATATCTCTATCAAGTTTAATAATTTTTGATTTAGAATGTATATGTGTATATATATATATATATATATATACTTTTCAGATTATTTTGTGGTTTTTTTTACTCTTATTTAGGTTTTGTATCTATGTTTCTTATTTTTTTTCTTGTTCAATTTTGCGTTTGTGCTTGATATTTTTTTTTCAGGTCCGGTTTTGCATCTTGTGGTTTCGCGCTTTGTAGTTTTATTTATTTATTTAATTTTTGCTTGGTTTTTTTAGTCCTTCTTATTTATGTTTGCTTTCTTTCTTTCTTTTTTTTTTTTTCCTTATTTCGTTCTGTTTTTTTTTTAAAAAAGGGGTGTATGTAGTATGTGGTGGATATAGAAAGTATAGAGTTAATAATTTAATAATGAAAAATTAAATGAGGTGGGAATGAAGATTTCAAGGTGGAGATATTTTCACCCTTTAAGTTTTAGCAAAAATTTATACTTTATACACGACAGTTAAATTCAGTTCAATTCGAATCTTAATCATAATTACGTCAAATTAAAAATTGAATTTACGTTCAACTCAATTAACACTTTTATCTTAAACTTACAAACTAATTCTTATCTATTTTTGTTTACCGTGATGTCATAACTTTTTTTTTTTTAATTTAGTTATTCTTTATTATTTTTATAATCAATTTCACTTTAGCTTCAACTTAAATACTTGTAAAATTCAAGCAAAGTTAAGTTTAATTAAGAATATATACTTTACTCAACAATTAAATTCAACTAAATTCGAACACTAATCATAATTACTTCAAATCGATAATCGATTAAAATAAAATTTGGAGGAGGAACTTTGATCATTTGATCAATAATCTGAAAATAATCCGAGCCACGAAAAACTCAAGACAAATAATAATAGACCTTTAGTGTGTATATATATATATATTATTCACCTATTATACAATTCGAATATTATAGTATTTTTATTTCAATACAAAATATGACCTGTATTATAGTCATTCGAATCATTTTGACGCAAAAAATATTTATTTAAGGTCCATTTGTTTATTTAAAATTTTTAAAAATAATCTTTAATTAGAATCATAATTAACGACCTAATTAATGTGTAGTATGAGATAGAGAGATAGAGAGTTATAAGAGTCTTCGAATTGTAGAATGAATGAAAATCTTATTCAAAAAATTTGAAGGGGGGGCGGAGAGGACTTTTAGTATTAGAACCGTCGGATCAATATTTCTTCAAGCGATCTGAGCCGCGAAATGTTAAAGATAAAAAATCTAACTACTTTATTATATAGATATTTGATATTAGAAGACCACAAAAATCATTGAATTCATCATTTTTCATGATTTTGAAGCCATGGCTTCAATTAAACCGCACACTTCCATTTCACTCCGGATTATCCCAAATTCATTCACATTAATCTTATGGACCATGCTAAGAAAAAATAACTTGAGTGAGTCATCTTGAATTTTTGTAGATTGTATATGATAATTGATGATGCACAAATTAATTTGCACACCACTAGTCAAGTTATAGTATAAAATGCAGTAAGTAGAAGGGAGAGAAGACAAGATTTATAGTAGTTCGGTCAATACGACCTACGTCCACTTTGAATGACTAGGTTCGTCGAAATTTTATTATCTCCAGTGTGGAGGGAGAACACATGATTACAAGCTTTGAGAGGAGAGGAGAGAATTATACTCAAATGAGTCTGATGTCCCCTAAGTGTTGGGGGAACTTACAATTTATAGTGACTTGGTATAGTAATTGTATTACTAGTCTGACGGTCATAATGGCTTAGGACCGTTTGATAGGAATTAGGTAGCTGATCTGGCAGAGGCGACCTATCATCTTCTCAACGGGCGAGGTGTGACGGTTGGTGTGCTCTCCAAAGGACTTGTTCAACGATGAGAGACGTTGACTCTCTCGACGGTGAGGCTCCTGAATGCTCCCTTGGTGGCATAGAGACTCTTGGATGACCCTTACTCCAAGGTGGTAGAGGAGGACATTGAATGACTCTTGGATGACCCTTACTTCAAGGTGGTAGAGGATACTCTTAGATGACCATGCATGCTCCCCTGTAGCTCCTTGATCTTGATAAGGTTATCCGGGTGTAGACTCTTTTGGGCTTGACTAGTTGGATCTCTTGACATTGGACCTTTAGCTCGAACTAAGCTTATAACATGGGTTGGGCCTGGCCCAACATTTGCCCCCCAATGCCCTGCGTCCAACAGAATTTGGAAAGGAGGGCATTTAAGTTGAATTTGAATTTTCGGCTGACCGACATAATTGGAAAAACTTCAGGAGGCCGAAACATCCGTTTATAGGTCTTTTTTGGACTTTTAACAACATCAATCATAGCCAAAGGTTGTGAATCTTGTAGGGCTCGCTGAGAGCTTCAATTTGATATATTATAAGCCTCATTTCAAGCAACAGAGCAAAAATTACGGTCAAAACTTCGAGTCAGAGCTGGGTGCATGTTTTAGGCGAGCAGGCCACTTCTGGGAGGGCATATATTGTGCTGGGTGAGTAGAAAACCTCCTGGACGAGCTGAATTTTTTTTTTTTTAAAAAATTTCGGAGGCCAAAACACCTCTTTATGGGCATTTTTTGGACTTTTTTTTTGAAAAGCTCATTACCAAAGGTAATGAGTTTTGCTCAGCTCATCGAGAGCTGTGATTTGGTATATAATATGTCCCATTTTGAGTTATAGAGTAAAATTTACAGTCAAAATAGCGAGCAAAATAGTTGTGCGTGCATTTTTGGGCAAGCAGGCAGCATCTTGGGCTGCTGGCAGTGTCCTGGGCGAGCAGCAAATTTTTTTTTTAAACTTCGGGAGATTAAAACACCTCTTTCTGAACGTTTTTGGGACTTTGTTTGAAAAGCTCATTACCAAAGGTAATGAGTTTTGCTTCTCGTCGAAAGTTTCAATTTGGTATATAATAAGCCCGATTTTGAGTTACGAACCAAAAGTTACGATCAAAATAGCGAGCAGGGAGCCAGGGGCGCGTTTTTGGGGCAAACAACCAACTTTTGGGCGAGCAGACCATCTCCTTGGCGAACAAGCCACCTCCTGGGCGCATACAACCTCCTGGGCAATTTTTTTTTTTCCAGAACAGTGTCGAATGGTGGAGATCATGTGCTAAGGTCTGCAAATCTTGGTGTGCAACTTGGAAATGTTGGTGTTTGTCCCCTGGAGAAGAGATGAAGGTGCATGACCCGTAGGACTGGCTACTGAGCGAGGGCTGGGCACCCATGTTAGCGAGGCAACGGAGGCCTTGGGTGAACGGGTTGCTTGTGAGGTTGGCAGTCTAGGCAGCCTTGGTGATATGGGCGAGCAAACTAGGGAGGCTTTAGCTGTGTTGGGCAATCCTTTAGGTGAGCAGAGCTTGGGCGATCATGCCTTGAGTGAGCAGGACTTGGGTGCAGGCTGTAAGGAGAGGTGTTGGGCAAGCACTTCTGTTGGTTAGGGATTGGGCGCCGAGGCCCAGGTGCAGGGCACCCAGGCTAAGGTGACCCAGGCGAGCATGGAGCCCTCGAGCAAGTGGAGCAGTTCTAGGGAGTGCACTGATGGGCGCCTTGGTGTTGTTGTATGCGCGAACCAGCTAGGTGAGTATCCTGCTGTGCAGGGCCGCTTGAGTGAGCAACTTGTTGTGCTTGGCATCTTGGGCGAGCATGAGTATGCCTTAGTTGCTAATCCAGGCAAGCAAGGAGGAGGAAAGAGAGCTGGTCTTGGTGTGTATGCGCCATAGAGCACCATTTTGGGTGAGCACTAGGTGCCCCTCCAGGCGTTGACAGAGGGGGTCAAGCACTTCTTGGCGCCGCTGGCCAGGCGTCTCAGGCGTTGAGTGCTAGATGGATGAGGCCCCGATTGTTGACATTCAATCTAAGGTAATCCCTCGGGTTGCAGACGACCTGAGTTTCAAGATCCTGGCTAGAGATGACAAAAATAATGTTATTCCAAAGATTAAAATATTTAACATGATTACCTGAAGAGAGAGGCAGGCTGCTTGCGTGAAAGCAAGACAAAGTTTAAGGATTACTCATGAGAGAGCTACATCTTTTGAGACCGAGTTTTTGGCGACCCGTGAGAGAGTCTTTAAGCTTGAGGTATAAGCTACTTGCTTGAGAGCAGAGCAGACGCCAAGCTTTTTTAGCAACTCGTGAGAGAGCCGGGAGATAGACTGCTTATTTGATAATAGTGCAGAGGTCAAATTTTTTTGGCGACCGCGAGAGAGCCGCTAAGCTGGAGATAGGCTGCCTATTTGAGAACAGTGCAGAGGTAGACAAGCTTTTTGGCGACCCTTGAGAGAGCCGTTAAGCTGGAGATAGACTACTTGTTTAAGAACAGTGTAGAGGTAGGCCAAGCTTTTTGGCGACCCTCGAGAGAGCCGCTAAGCTGGAGATAGACTACCTGTTTAAGAACAGTGTAGAGGTAGGCCAAGCTTTTTGGCGACCCTCGAGAGATGATTCACCTCGCCTGGACCTGTTGATTTCCTCAGCATTCATAAATTTTTGAACTTTTGCCAATAGTTCTGGCATGCTCTTTGGTGGCGTTTCATCACGGAGAAAAGGAAGCTCAATGACCGAAGGCCTCCCAAGAAGGCAGTCATGCTGACTTTTTCATCGGGCTCTTCGACCTGAAGGACCTCCTCATTAAAACGAGTGAGGTAGCTTTGCAGGCTCTCATCTTGGTCCTGCTTTATGCTGAGCAGGTGGGTGGTAGGCTTCTGGTGACGGCGTCCTCCAATAAAGTGCAATACGAAGGACCTGCTCAGCTCAGCAAATGAGCCGATGGAAGCAGGGGTGATCTTGGCGAACCACTGTCGAGCGGATCCTTCAAGGTGGTTAGGAATGCTCTGCACATGATTTCGTCAGGGACGTTGTGCAGTTACATCAAGGTCTTAAAAATTTCAAGGTGGTCCAATGGATCCTTCGTACCATCAAAGGTTTCGATGGATGACATCTTGAATTTTTGAGGGAGTGGGTAGTTCGCCACGTTAGGTTTGAAAGGTGTGTCGGTTCGACTTACAAGGTAATCCACTATCTCGGGTACTCGTGCCTTCATGGCGTTGAAGACATCACCCAATTGATTTTGCACCTCCTTAATTTTTTCTTCCCAATGATTAGGAGGAGGTCCCTTGGAATTACCATGGATATGACTCCCATGCTCCAAGCTTTGGTTTTCACCCTCATCCTCTTGGAAAAGAGGGTCTCCACCATGAAAAGAGGGAGCTGGAAGAAGAGGTGGAGGTCCCTTGTGGGGAGCTCCTTGACGCCCAGGGCGTGGAGCTCCTCTGACTTGAGGTCTAGGCTGTGTCTCTTCCTCCTAGATGAGGAGCACCCATATGGGAAGCTCCTGGACGCCTAGGCGTGGAGCTGCTCTGACTTGAGGTCCAGGTTGTGCTCCTCTTCCTAGATGAGGAGCGCCCATGTGGAGAACTCGTTGATGCCCAAGGAGCATTAGTTGTAGGATCTGTTGGTTCTGGGCCGCAAGTTGCTGCATGATCTCGAACATCTGCTGCTCATTTGGGGCAGGATTGGTTGGTTGAGGAACAACCTCCTCCTTTCTTAGATTGTCTTCCTGTTGACTCATGGTTCTTTTGGTGATTGATTTTGATTGAGCAAAGGAAAATGGTTAGGTGAGAATTCTGTCGTTCTCACAGACGACGTCAAACTGATGATACACAAATTAGTTTGCACACCACTAGTCAAGTTATAGTATAAAATGTAGTAAGTAGAAGGGGAGAGAAGACAAGATTTATAGTGGTTCGGTCAATACGACCTATGTCCACTTTGAATGACTAGGTTCGCCGGAATTTTATTATCTCCGGTATAGAGGGAGAGCACATGATTACAAGCTTTGAGAGGGGAGGAGAGAATTATGCTCAAATGAGTCTGATGCCCCCCAAGTGTTGGGGAGCTTACAATTTATAGTGGCTTGGTATAGTAATTGTATGACTAGTCTGACGGTCATAATGACTTAGGACCGTTTGATAGTAATTAGGTATATGATCTGGCGGAGGCGACCTATCATCTTCTCAACAGGCGAGGTGTGACGGTTGGTGTGTTCTCCAAAGGACTTGTTCAAGGATGAGGGACGTTGACTCTCTCGAGGGTGAGGCTCCTGGATGCTCCCTTGGTGGCATAGAGACTCTTGGATGACCCTTACTCCAAGGTGGTAGAGGAGACTCTTAATGACCATGCATGCTCTCCTGCAGCTCCTTGATCTTGATAAGGTTATCCGGGTGTAGACTTCTTTGGGCTTGACTAGTTGGATCTCTTGACAAATGACCTTTAGCTCGAACCAGGCTTATAACATGTGTTGGGCCTGACCCATCAATAATGGTAAGTTTTCGGCTTGGGCCGGCCATCCAAAAACCCAGAGTGCCCAATGGGTCCCCTTGGTTACATGGGGACCGAACGACCCATCCATAGTTTGTCTGCCTCACAGTAAGAATGAGTCACATTTCAAAGAAGAGGGTCCAATGATATCCAGGTCGGCATGCTCTTGTTCCATTATATCCAGCTCGAGAGCGAGGAGCTCAGTATTCTTTAAATCTCAAACATCTCTCGTCGCGCAAAGTGTCCAGAGGACAGGGGGACTATTTCTAGAGACACAAACGAACACGTACTTTCTGGCAAATGGAATATTGGTGCACATTTCGTTTGAGGATTGTGGGCACAATTTGTGTTAGGTGACAGGTACCACTACAAGGCAAAAGAAGGGGGACCACAGAATCAACAAAAGGAAGGAGAAAATTACAAAAACCCTAGATCAATTACTTGTATAAATAAAGCACTATCACTCTGTGTGAATAGTTTGAAACAAGTTTATATTCACAAGACATTGTAAGCAAAGGTTCTAAGCCAAGAACACCTACTATAATCTTCTTCTTCAAGTAATATAAGCCTCAACGAGCAAGAGTCTCCATTAGAGTGGATGTAGCATTAATCCTTCAACTAGAGTGAACCACTTATATACTGTTTTGACCCAACTTCACCCCTTATTCCCCTATTAATCTAAATATCACTATTACCCACGTCATTGAATCTCAAATCCATAGTTCTATACTTGAGCCAAATATTTTCGAGCACTATCAGTATGTTATTATGAAAATAATCCGAGTAAGTCATTCTGAATTTCCACAGATACACACGCTGCAAATGTTCAAAGATTAAACATTAAAGTACATATTAAAGTACATTAAAGTATATGGTGTGAAATTAGATGTTATGTTCCAAGGAAATAGAATAAATATTAAAGTATTCGGTAAGAATTTTTTTTTCATAATTACCCTCAAACATCTGTATAAAATCAGATTATTACTAGTCTATAATTATCTTTCAAAATCTATAGCATATTAAACCAAAATCATCACCTTTAAGCTAAACCTACAAGTCTCCCAATTCTACCGCCGGTACAACACTTCTCATCCTTTCTTCACCTACGCCTTTTCTCCCTCCCTCTCTCTCTCTCTCTCTCACACACACACACACACACACTTTCACTGTTCTGTGAAAAACAATTGAGTAATTTTATTAGAACATAAAAATTTGACTTAACTGATATAATGATGTGATTTCATTGTAACCATTAATTTAATACCGAGTTTCAATATTTAATGAGACTCACAATTAATCTAAGGACTAAAATAAATTAGGTCAATAAATTAAATTTATAAATTAAGTCACAATAGCATTTCTCATTCTAAATTGTATGCGATGGAAAACAAATGGAACCACTTCAATCTAAACGCAAGCCCTCCACCACGGGCATTTTTGTTAGGTTGTTTCTTTTCTTTTTTGTTTTGGGTCAAAAATTATATTCAATTTGGATTTTCGCACTTTGTACCTTAAAAGATGTCTCGATTCTCACTTTATACTTTGAAAGATTATTTTTTTCACTTTGTATCCTAAATATCATAAATTGGTTCTAATGTGGCTCTCGAACAAACATTCGTTCAAATTCCGTTAAAAATTGATGCACCTGCCACCCAAGTATATGAATGCTGAGTTTATATTTTTGTCCAATTGCAACACATGCAAGTGACAAATATTTTTATGAGTACGAGGACCCATGAATAGCAATTTATGATTAAGAGGATTACGCAATTTAGTTTTATAACGTGACATGACTCAAGAGGATTAAGCTCTTATGAGCTGTTGGATTGCGGATGAGCTGGTGTTGATAAGTAGTTCTTTATACCATGCTTTGAACACAAATTTTTGAAGGCTGAATTATCAAACTGTTTGCCATTGTCAGACACTATTGCTCTAGGTATATGATGGATTTCCACACAAAGTTTTTGATCTTCTGCGTAGCTCGGCCTATTTGGTGAAGTAGTCAATTGCTACGACAACAAACTTACATTATCCTTCCTCTCTTCTTGTGTCTTCTCTTAGCTAGCTAAGTTGTGTTTGCTCTCTCCTTGTGCTTTCAATCCCCAATATTTAGTCAGACTAGTCCTGCAAAATTCAATCCCAATCCTACAACACTAGTTTTATCATACATTGCTAATAATTTGTAGATATACAATGGACTCCAACTATTTTTGAAATCTTTACAGGTTTACCAGCTTTCTTTGTCTATTTTTGAAATCTTTACTAGTTTACCAGATTTCTTTGTCCACGGTATTACCGGTATGGTCTCTCGAACTAAATGGATGAAATATTTGGCTGCATACCATTAAACAGATGATACATACCCTTGGCCTTACAAAAGTTATACGACAAGTTGGCTTCATAAAGAAGAAGAACCTCTTATAAGGCCACAAAATCTGATGGGGGAATGCAGTTATCGTTAATACTTTTACATCAAATTTCGTGCTCTTAAAAGTAAAATAAAAAAACTCAATAGAATCCAAGTAATGGCGGATATAAAATTGTTGAAGTGTTAGTTAGGTTTTAAGTTGGTGTTTTTTATTTGTTTTTTGGATGTAAGTCTAAAACTTACTACATTTATTCGTTTGATATAGTACTAGTACTGCTCAAAGCGTAAATCAATTGTTAGAAAAAAAAATAATAACTTGATTTATGTTGATTACTAAGTGATCTGTGATTGTCGGATAAATAAAAAATGATATCTTACGTTCCATCTTTGAAACAAGTTTATGATATTTTGTGCCTATGGCTTTCCTTTTGATATGACATCCTTCTGTTGTCATTAATTGTTCCTACACAGTTGTGAATTTATATGAATGTCATTTTAGTCAATTTGATACACTAAATGTTACTGATTTCCTAGCTTAATTTGACATTTTTTTGGATATACTACCAAATCTCTCTCTCTCTCTCTCTCTCTCTCTCTCTCTAATGCAGATATGTACATACAATGATTGTTATTTTGTGGTTGAAGGTCGTTATATACAATGGTTGTGTCACTGTGGATATGTTACTATGGTTGCCAATATGTGTGTGTGCATGTATATTTTTTTATATCAGTGTGTGTGTGTGTATTTTGGTGTTTTGGGGCCTGTGTATTTTTTGATATATTAGTGTGGGGTGTATGTTGGAATATTAATATGTATATTTATGTTTTTTGGTGTTTTTGCACACATGTGTGTGTTTTGGTGGATTAGTATATGTGGGTTTGTTTTCTAGCGTAGTGCTGTATGTGTTGGTGTATTAATTTGTGTATTTGTGTTTGGATGATTTAATGTGTGTGATTTGGAATATTATATGTGTGTGTACGTGTATTTGTGTGTGTATTTGAAGGTAATGTGTATATATTTATATTTTGTTGTATTAATGAATTTAGTGTGAGTGTGTGTGTGTTTGTGTTTTCGTGTAAATTTTGTTATTTGTTTCAAATTTTTTTTAGCCTTTAGACTTGAAAACAACAAAAAGTAAAAAAAAAAAAAAAAAAATACTATATATAGTTTGAAAGTTTTGGTGAATAGTGAGGAGCAAAAATTTAACCGGGTCAAACCAAAAAATATCAAGTAATTTCAAATAAGCTAAAAGGCAGGTCAAACTCAATTCGTGAATCTGATCTAGTCCAATGCCCAAGGCCCAAAGAGTCCAAGAAGGATTAGAACACGTGAGAAGTAATTACCGGAATACTCACTCTTAAAAATCAGGACACCATTTAATTATACTTACCTTTTGTAGTGCCTTCCCTCTCAAGTTATCGCCTCAACTAAGGTTCTATACCTATAAATTGTAAGCTCTCTCCATTAAGAGGAGCATCTCTACATCTCTTTGCACACCCCTCACATAATTTTTTCTCTCTCCTAGCTGTTGTATCTCTCCTGAAGCTAACATTTGTTCTCCCTCTCTTTCTCACTTTACTTTATTAGTAAAGATTCTTCGGCCACCGTTGCCATTTCTCGGAGTGAAATAGGTCATTCTGACCGAACCACTATATACCTGTGTGTTGACCCAATATTTATCTTTTTTTGCTTTATCAATTATTTTGTTAATTTTCTTGCATCATTTACTCGACTGTTGATTGTGCATAAGTTAATTTTGTGCATCATCAAATAGAACAAAAGATTTAGACACTTATTTCTTTGTATTTTGAATGACACTTCTATAAATAATTCACATACTTCCAAGATTGAAAAAGGAAACTTTTGATTAGTTATTTCTAAACAAATTAGTGTGGGACGTTGATAGGTTAAACTGCCAGGCCCAAGATAAGCCCCACAGGCTACTCATGGCCCAATGGGTCACCAAATTATAGGGCCAGGACTCAGGCAGTTTTGGAAATCTATAGGATATGTTTGATTCAGGTATTAAATAAATGATTTAATTGAATAATTAGTTCCAATCAAATTCATAAAATGGTATTAATAAGAGTAGTATTTAATCTTATCTTTATATGACAAGTTTGGATCGAGGTTGGGATAGTATAAAATCTATAATTATAATACCCAATTTATATTTAGATTAAGTAATAGTGTATGATATTAAATTAAAAATGACAAAACAAATATTGAGGGTAAGAATTTGTATAATGTGTAACCTTTATATAAAAGTGTGACTCTAATTTGAAAGGAATACTAAATTCATTGTATTTTTAATACTTAACTGGTAAAAAATAATATCACATATTACATGGTATTCATGACTACCTAATATTAGGCGTTAAATGACAATAGTGAATCGAGTCGGCATTAATTATAATTAATACTGAGTCGTTATAACCTAATCTAAAATTAGTATTATATTATGGGAACTCAGGCGGCAGGTATAAAATCATGTATTTTTAAGGCAAGCAAGAGGTCCACCCTGCACACTACTAAGATGAAAGGTCCATAAAATACACAATTGACAAAAATACCGATTATTTAAAAATTCCACACCAATCGCATTTTCCCCTAACAGAGGCGTTGATTAGGGCGGAGACTTGGGACCCTGCAGACTTGAAACAAATTCTCTACTTCTCCTTGGAGATGATGAACAGCCCAAGTGGGTGAGGACACAAATGTTATAATGGTATCCTTAGAGTATTGCCAACTTTGACTCAAATATAGATTCAAATTTAAATTTGAGTTAAAATAACTCAAATTTTTTTTCTAACCTTGGACTCATACCAATACCAAATCAAAATAAAACTTATTTTGGACCTAAATTGAAACAGACTACCAAAATTTTGACGGTAACTTTTAACCTATCCAAGACTAAAAGACTTATTACACGACTTGTTTCCTGCCTCTTCTTGCCTCTCTCCACTATGTTGTTTCTCTCACTGACCACCATCGAAACTTTCACAAATCATTTGAATGTCTATTGGTAAGTTTTTTTCCTTTTTATCTTCTATCTTCTTGATTTCTTGTATTTTTTAAAACTTTAATTCACCCATCTTTCGTACTATAAAAACTCTATGCTTACCCATCAAATTTTATTTGATTTTTTTGAGTTAATTACTATCGGTAGTACAATTTTAGACCACCGATTCTTTCTAAAATTTTAAGCCTTCACTACCTACAAATTTAAAATATTTGTGTTCTTTAGACCAGGCTATGTCAAAATAGTTATATTTTTTTCTTTATCTGGATTTATAAAAAATGATAAATAATTAGAATAATCTTAGAATTCTGGGGTGGTTTCTTTACTCCCATGTAGTGTTGTGTATATATTCACTTTTTTTTTTAAATTACCAATTTGTGGAGAGATATATAAGTTTCAATTATTTTATCAAACATCATGATTTGAATGACACAAAAAAACTAAGTTTTAGAATAATAAGGGAATTTTTTAAAAGATTTGAGTATATATTTGAGTTTTACTATTGGAGTACTTTATACAAAATCAAGCTTTTTACTTAAATTTAGACTAAAAACTAACTTTTACTTAAATCAAGCTTTTTACTTAAAAACTAAGTTTTAGAATAATTAGAGATGCTCTTAGAATTGTGCTGATAAACTTTGCATTTAACACAAATGGGCAAGTTTGACTCTATTGAATGGATTTCTCTGTCCAGATCCACAATTGTTTCCCATGAATGATGGAGGAGATCTAAGCTTGCAACCCGATTAATGTCACAGGCGGAGGAATGTGGTGTGTGAATCTGATTAAAGTCATTTCTAATGTTTAAAAAATAAAAGAGAACTCAGGTAACATGTGCAAAGTTATATATTTTTAAGGTGAGAGGTCGACAGTGAACTACACGATAATAAACTAAAAGACAATTAACAAAAAAAAATTCAGAATGTTTCGTTATATATTGTCGATGAAGTTGAATTTTTTAATTCACTGTTAGATAGTTTACTATCAAGGGGGTGGGGGGATGGATTTCTATGGAAGAAGAGCCAGATTTACTCGTGAGAAAGACAATGACTCGTAGTTGGGTGAAGTGTAAGACACAATGAGGTAATATGGTCATATTAAAAAAAAAGAAAAATTAGTTTGGACCTCTCACCTAAAAAATTCAGTTAAGTTGGATCTTACACCTTAAAAAATACAAGCTTTGACTTATTTACAAATTAGGTACTAACTTTGCAGTTTTTAACAATTTTCTTTTGCATTATTACCGAATTAAATTAATCAAATTCATCCCTTTAATACTTAAACTAAACATACCCTTAAAGAAGTTAGGTGTTTTGTTTTAGAAAATTTGGAAGTCGCTAAAAAAATTTGGACTTAATTGAGTTAAAACTACATTAAAGAAATTTATTTGACTTTAAGTGTATTTTTAAAAAAAAAAATAAAATTAAAAGATCATTCATTACTGTCTTTCTCTCTCTCTCTCCCCATTATTCTCCCACTCTCTCTTCCCTATTTTCTCTCTATCTATCTCTGCCTCTTTATCTACCGCTATTTTATTTCTTTCTCTCTTTTTTCTCCATTGATAATTTATTTTCTTTTCAAATATGTAAAGATTTGAGTCAATTTTTTCATCTCTCTCTCCCCATATTTCTCTCTCGCTCTCTTTCTCTCTCACACTCTCTCCTTATTTTCTCTCATCGTTACTCTTTCTCTCTTTACTCTCTTTCTCGTTATATAAACGTTACAACAATACAATACACAAATTAGTTACATTAATTAAGTACAATTACTCTATAATACACCAAAAAAAGTTACTCGTGTTCTAATAAACCAAGCATTTACACCAAATAATTATACGAAATTACAATACCAACCCAATTTATTATTAAGTTGTTTACATAAATTAAAGAGTTACACTATTTAGCATTACAACATGATTACACCAAATTGAGTTTATCATTACAACAAATAGTTTACCATTACATCTTTTAAGAGTGAAGATACAACTGTTTGAGGTAATTCATGATCGATCATGAATTGTTGTAATCAATTAAAACTTTTTTTAATTAATTATAATTTGACATTTAAAATTTATAACATTTATTTCTGATCATAATATTTTGAAATTGATCAATGCCCTTTGCAATTATAACTTATGCTCCTAAAAATTTAGAAGGATAAATTATATTGACACTCCTGAACTATCACCCTTTTTTTTTACTTTACACCCTCAACTACTAAATTTTTTACATTACACCCTAAACTAACAATTTTATTTTACATTGCCCGAATCATAATCATCTGTCATTTTGTTGGATGGAAATTACTGACGTATCAGAGTAAAGTTAAAAAAATTATATAGTGTGGAGGTAAAATAAAATAATTTTTCGTTAAATATATAACAGATGTTAATTATTGGGG
This sequence comes from Ilex paraguariensis, assembly GCA_963454935.2. Lineage (NCBI taxonomy): Eukaryota > Viridiplantae > Streptophyta > Magnoliopsida > Aquifoliales > Aquifoliaceae > Ilex > Ilex paraguariensis. The sequence continues at coordinate 3,458 of CAUOFW020005686.1, read as the reverse complement.
CAATGCGAAACTAATCACATAGACGAGGGTACAATATAAGAAATTTGATAGTTGAGAGAGTAAAATAAAAAAAGAGTTGAAATTTAGGGGGGCATAAGTGTAATTTACTCAATTTATAATTTGATGATAAAAAATTATAATTTTTGATATGATACCAAACATGACACCCTAATCTACGTTTACAGACACCACCTGGCAGCTACTCAACTTCCTTGGTCCTTGCACTACATGCCACCAGTCCTGTTTGTCATCTACGGGTATCAAAGTATGTCCGAAGGATCCCATTAATATTCGATAATAGGGATTGTGCCACATTTAGGTAAAAATTTTTGGCAAGCATAACAATTTTTCTCATGTTATCCATGTAAACATAATTTGACTTGAATACCCTTATATATACTTTAGATAGTGGACTACTAATAAGTTTGTAGGTTTTAGTTAATTTATAAAATTTAAATTCAACTCACTTTACTTTTAAAAGTTTGTTTAATTTGATCCTATGAAATTTAAATTCATTTTAATTTAACACTGGTTAATTATGTTTGAGCTTGTACTATTTGGTTTATGAAATTTAAGTCCAACTCAAGCCTATTTAATTAAAGGGGCTTAAGGAGGTCGATATCTTCCTAAAAACTTAATAGGATAAAAGTATATTTTTTAAAATTATTGGGATAGAAGTACATCTACTAAAAAAAAGTCATAAATATCATTTTACCCTACCATAAATAATGCATATCTAATTGAATGTGAGATTTTCAAGATTAGAATGTGAGAATTTCATAATTCTTTTTGATGTTTGTGTATCATTTGAATTTTGATATATATATATATTTGCTCACTCAAAGAGTTGTACCTAAAAAGGGACTCGAAAAATTACTATACAAACAATGTCACCAAAAAGAGACACGAGATAATGACAATGGGGGTCTAATCAATGACATCACGTAATGCCCCTTGATAATGCTCAAGTAGTGTCAGTAAAGAGTGACAACAATAAATTGACCATAAATGATGACAATATATATTTGTCCACTTAAAGAGTTGCACCTAAAAAGAGACTCGAAAAATTATCATGCAAACAGTGTCATCAAAGAGAGATACGAAATAATGAAAATGAGAGTCCAATTAATGGCATCATGCAATGCCCCCTTTATAGTGCCCAAGTAGTGTTAGTAAAGAGTGACAACAATAGATTGATCCTAAATGATGACAATATATATTTGCTCACTCAAAGAGTTGCATCTAAAGAGAAACTCGAAAAATTATCATGCAAACAGTGTCATCAAAAAGAGTCATGAGATATTGACAATGGGGGTCCAATCAATGGCAATATGTAATTCCCCCTTAATAGTACCCAAGTAGTTTCAGTAAAGAGTGACAATAGTAAATTGACCATAAATGATAACAATATATATTTGCTCACTCAAAGAGTTGAACTTAAAAAGAGACTCGAAAAATTGTCATACAAACAATGTCACCAAAGAGAGACACCAAATAATGATAATGGGAGTTCAATCAATGACATCATGTAATGCCCCTTGATAGTGCCCAAGCAGTGTCGGTAAAGAGTGACAACTAAACTATTGTTTGATGTTACTATTTTTTTGTTAAACGTGTTACTGTTTGATGTTACTATTTTTTTATTGAACGTATTACTGTTTGATATTATTATATGTGTGTGTGTGCGTATATATATATATATATATATTAAAAGAAATCTTGAAAGTCTCATATTTTAATATTTAATTGAAATTATAAAGGTTGTCACTTAGGTATGCACTATTTATGGTATGAGTAATTATGAAATATATTTTAGAAAAAATTTTAAAAAAATTTAAAATGTGTACTTATTGACAACTATTTGATGAAAAAAAAGACTTAAAGGACGATAAGTTTGGAGGTGGTACTTAAAGCCAAATAAGTTTTGAAAAAGGTACTCACATCCCATTATCTCTTAATTAAATTTAGACTTGTATCATTTGGACCAATGAAACTTAAGTCCAACTCAATTTTATTTATCTAATGGAAACTCCAAAGGAATTTAGGATGTTAGTCTCAACCAAACTTACAACATTATGATGAAATTAATTGTACAAACTTAAGATGTCTGAATTTACAGTTTGTCCCTATTGTAACGATCGTGTATACATTAACAAAAAATAAGGTTAAATTGCAATAGTTAATTTAATTGACTTTAAGTAAAAGGTGAAGTGTTAACTATCTTTAACATACTTTTCATGTGCACTATCCTCTTATTCTCGATAAATTTGATGAAGATGAAGACTTGACCTAACTTTCATTCTTCAAGACTTTTGATAACTCTCTTCACCGTTTTTCGTTTTGAATGACTTGAAAGATAATTTGGATGCATGTTTCAAAGAATTTTCATCATTTTGAATGACTTGAAAGATACTTTGGATGGATTTTTCAAAGAATTTTTCTTAGAGATGAACTTGCTTTAGTTGAGAGTGCAATTCGGTTATCTTTCTTTGACTTCTCCTTTTTTCTCCTTTCCTTGGACCCCTAGACCTCTATTTATAGTTGTAGGATAAGGATGGTGGTAGTTATCCATATAAACATAATTTGATATGAATACCCTTATATGGACTTTAGATAGTGCAGTACCAATAAATTTTTAGGCTTTAGTTAATTTATAAAATTTAAATTCAACTCATTTTATCTTTAAAAATTTGTTAATTTGAGCCTATGAAATTTAAATTCATTTTAATTTAACAACACTGGTTAATTATGTTTGGACTTGTACTATTTGGGTTATGAAATTTAAGTCCAACTCAAGCCTATTTAATTAAATTTAGACTTGTATCATTTGACCTTATGAAACTTAAGTCCAAATCAATTTTATTTATCTAATTGAAACCCCAACGGAATTTAGGATGTTAGTCTCAACCAAGCTTACAACATTATGATGAAATTAATTGTACAAACTCAAGACGTCCGAATATACAGTTCATCCCTATTGTAACGATCGTGTATAAATTAACAAAAAAATAAGGTTAAATTACAATAGTTAATTTAATTGACTTTATGTAAAAGATGTAGTGTTAACTCTATTTAACATACTTTTCATGTGCATTAGCCTTTTATTCTCGATAAATTTGATGAAGATGAAGACCCTACCTAACTCTTGTTCTTCAATACTTTTGATGACTCTCCTCACCGTTTTTCATTTTAAATGACTTGAAAGATAATTTGGATGCCATGTTTCAAAGAATTTTCGTCATTTTGAATGACTTGAAAGATAATTTGGATGGATTTTTCAAAGAATTTTTCTTGGAGATTAACTTGCTTTAGTTGAAAGTGAAATTCGGCTATCTTTCGTTGACTTCTGCTTTTTTTCTCCTTTCCTTGCCCCCTAGACCTCTATTTTATAGTTCTAGGATAAGGATTGGTGGCAGTTATCCATATAAACATAATTTGACTTGAATACCCTTATATGG
>CAUOFW020005685.1:0-26367 GCA_963454935.2 Ilex paraguariensis | reverse complement strand
ATATTACTCATCTCATTTATAAAGATAATATTATGATTACATATGTATATTTTATTTTTTATCAAAAAATGTTTAACCATTTTAAGATAAAAATAATGTATATAAAGTTTTACATAATTTTTTAGTCACAGTAAATTTTTTAAATTCTATCAACATTTTATGTGAAAACTTGTATTTTTTAAAATTTTAATATGTTTTATAATATATATTATAACATTGTATATTAAATTTTATCTTAATTGACCTAACTAATCCTAAATATAGTAAAGTTCCAATACGACCGGTATATTGATTATTTTTTTTATTTTATTCAATAATTTATAAGTGAAATCTTAATCAAATTAAATTTAATAATTTCAAACATCACTAAAAAATCACTTTTAATTACAAAATTATAGAAACAAAATAGAACGTTAATTATTCTTTTTAATTTTTTATTATTTTTCTTAAAATTAGAACAACAAATTTTAAAAATATACAAAATTTTTAAAAATTCTATAACGGAACATGCCAGATGAAAAAATAAATTTGGTAAATTTAAGATGATATTTAATTTAAGTACATATATCAAATATTTATTTATTAATTTTTTTGAAAAAAATTATTCACGTGCAACACACGTGGTGCATTATTAGTTTTAAAAACGTATACTAATCGTATATTTATTGTATATTTTTTATACGATAAACTTGTATTATGAATATATTTTAATATCACCAATAAATGTGGTATTATAATCCAACTCAAACTCATTATTTTACACATTTATTATTATAACTCCTCAACTGATAAAATCAAGTTGTCATCAATGTAACTAACACTGATAGAGGATATTTTTGTTAATTCAACACTAATACAATGAAATAATTCCTTAACCAAACAACTGATTGGATTAAATAACTACTATCCAACATTTATGTTATATATTGTTGAACACTAGATAAAATTACATATTATTCTAATACTCTATTTAATTTTGTCTTTTATCTATTTGTATTGTATTAGACTGAATTACTATATCTAGTCCATTTATTTCTAATACGGCAACCAAATAAGCCTATTGTTGTGATCGTGCAGCAATTATGGTGAATAGTAAGGAATCAAATAATTAAGAAAGCAGGAGAAAATAACACACAAAGATTTACGTGGTTCGGCAATGTGCCTACATCCACGAGAGCGAGCGGTTGTTCTTTTTCTTATTGAAGTAGGGTTACATCTTAAGTATTTATATAACCCTAATATGGACGTATTTACAAAAATACCCCTGTACCGTACCGCGGGGGCGTTACCCCCGCACCCCCAACTTATCAGCGTCCCTTATATATAAATCCCGCAAGGCAGATGCCGTCACGGGCTCCACCCGCTCCGGCATCTGCCTCCTTGCCATTATGCACATAACAAAAATATGAGCCACACATACTCTAACAATCTCCACCTTGGCAAATATTCACCCCTTAGAAGAAAAAAAAAAGAGGACATGTATTCGGGAACTCCACCGGGGACACTGAGTTGAGGCATCTCCCATCTAGCAACTAGAGACATTAATCAAGTCCAAGCAGTGCTTGAACTTGTCTGTAGTAACAGGCTTTGTCAACATGTCTGCAGCATTCTCAGAAGTGTGAACTTTCTCAAGTAATAGTTCACCAGAAGAAACCAGTTCCCTGATCTTATGAAACCTCACATCTATATGTTTGGTCCTCGCATGATACACCTGGTTCTTTGCCAAATAAATGGCACTCTGACTGTCACAATGCAATTGAACTCCACCTTGCTGGGCACCCAGCTCCTTGACTAAACCTGTAAGCCACAAAGCCTCTTTGGCAGCCTCAGCTACTGCCATATACTCTGACTCAGTAGTAGATAGTGCAATTATAGGCTGTACCATGGACTTCCAACAAATAGGTCCTCCCACAAGAGTAAACACATAACTTGTGGTAGACCTCCTGTCATCCAAGTCTCCTGCATAGTCTGCATCCACATATCCCATAACTGAAGGGTCACTCTGTTGTCTGCTAAACTTGATGCCATAGTCTGTAGTGCCCCTCAAGTATCTGAAAATCCACTTGACTGCATCCCAATGCTGTCGACCAGGATTTGAAAGAAACTTGCTAACCACGCTGACAGGTTGTGCCAAATCTGGTCTTGTACAAACCATAGCATACATCAAACACCCCACTGCACTAGCATATGGGACCTTTGACATGTCATGAACTTCATCATCTGTCTTCGGGCACTGAGCGGTAGACAATCTGAAATGATTCGCCAAAGGTGTACTTACTGATTTTGCATAACTCATGCTGAACCTGTCCAACACCTTCTCAACATAGCTATGCTGAGATAGCCATAATCTCCTGGAAGCTCTGTCCCTGCGAATCTCCATCCCAAGAATCTTCTTGGCCGCACCCAAATCCTTCATGTCAAATTCTCTACTCAACAAAGTCTTCAACTTGTTGACCTCACTCATACTCTTGGCAGCAATCAACATATCATCCACATAAAGTAACAGAAAAATAAATGAATCATCATCAAGCCTTTTTACATAGACACAACAATCATACTCACACCTTTTGTAGCCAATTCGGATCATGTAAGAGTCAAATCGTTTGTACCACTGCCTCGGAGACTGCTTCAGCCCATAAAGTGATTTCTTCAAATTACAGACCAAATGTTCCTCTCCAGGGAGACTGAACCCTTCTGGCTGTACCATGTAAATCCGTTCCTCCAAGTCGCCATGAAGGAAAGCTGTCTTTACATCCATCTGCTCCAACTGCATATCTGAATGTGCTACTAGTGCCAACACTGTCCTGATGGAAGTGTGTCTGACCACGGGGGAGAAGATCTCATCATAGTCAACCCTTTTCTCTGTGAGTAACCCTTTGCTACTAGACGAGCCTTGAATTTTTCTCCCTCATTTTCTGATACTGCTTCTTTCTTCTTATACACCCATTTGCACCCTATTGCTCTCTTCCCCTCGGGAAGTTCCACCAACTCCCACGTCTGGTTCTTATGCAGAGACTCCATCTCCTCCACCATAGCACCCATCCATCTACTTTTCTCTTGGCTTTGTACTGCCTCCTGAAAAGTTGTAGGATCCCCGCTACTAGTAATAAGCGCATAAGAAACGAAATCTTCAAAACCATACCTGGTAGGTGGCTTGATATTGCGTTTGGGCCTGTCTGTGGCTATACTATGATGTTGTTGATCACCTGAGATAGAACGCTCTACATGCTGAGCATCCTCTTCTCTACCATGATTCTCTAGCTCCACCTGCACCACGTGGTCATTAGTGCTACAGTTTTCTGGTACTTGTTTCTCTTCTTCCTGAGTACGCTGCAACATGGCTTTTTCATCAAAAACCACATCTCTACTGATCACCGTCTTGTTTGCCTTCGGATCCCAGAGCTTGAAGCCTTTCACTCCTTTATGATATCCCAGAAAGATACACTGTCTAGACTTCGCATCAAGCTTCGACCTCTCCTCACTAGAAACATGTACATAGGCTGGACATCTAAACACTCTCAAACCAGAGTAGTCTACCTCACTGCCTGTCCACACCTCCTCTGATACTTTCCCATCTAGTGCTGCCCTCGGTGATCTGTTAATCAAGAAACATGCCATATTCATTGCCTCTGCCCAGAAATTCTTTGCAAGCCCTGCATTCAACCTGAGACACCGAGCTTTCTCGGCTATCGTTCTGTTCATCCTTTCCGCTACACCATTTTGTTGTGGTGTCTTGCGGACTGTGAAGTGTCTCTTGATCCCATGTTGCTCACACAACTCCTGGAACTTTGAATCTGTGTACTCAGTACCATTATCTGACCTGAGGCATTTAATCTTCCTCCCTGTCTGGTTCTCTACTTCAGCTTTCCACAGCTTGAACTTGGCAAACGCTTCTGACTTGTGCCGCATGAAGTACACCCAGACCTTTCGTGAGTAATCATCAATGAAACTCACGAAATACATGTATCCTCCCCGTGATAGTACGCTGACTGGTCCCCAAACATCTGTATGGACATAGTCGAGAACCCCCTCTGTCTTGTGTGTGGCTGTCTTGAACTGCACCCTATTCTGTTTTCCAAGAACACAATATTTGCAAAAATTGAGCTTGCATGTCTTGACACCCTTCAATAGATTTTTCTTATGAAGCTCTATCATCCCACGCTCACTCATATGACCCAGCCGCATATGCCACAAGACTGTATTATCTGATTCAGACTCTACAACAACAACTCCACCTACAATTGTAGTACCCAGCAGTCTGTAAATATTTCCTACTACTTTCTGTCCCTTCATCACTGTCAGCATGCCTTTACTTACTTTCATTACTCCACTTATAGATTTGTAACTATAACCATTACAATCCAAAGTGCCCAATGAAATCAAATTCTTCCTTAGATCCGGTACATGTCTAACATCACACAACGTTCTAACCATACCATCAAACATTTTAATTCTAATATTTCCTATTCCAACAACTTTGCAAGATGCATCATTACCCATCAGAACAAAACCAGAATTTACTGACCTGTAGGTGTCAAACCAATCTTTGTTGGGTGTCATGTGATAGGAACATGCTGAATCCATAATCCAAGAATCTGTTAAACGATCTGAACTAGATAAAACAGAAAGCATATCTCCGTCACCACTCTCTGAATCTTCTTCTTCCACTACGTTTGCAGACTTTGATGCACCCTCTTTGTTCTCTGAATCCCCTTTCTTTTTCTCTGGACAGTCCCGTTTAAAGTGCCCCTTTTTCCCGCACTTGTAACACGAGACAGAGACGTCCTTCTTCTTCTTCCTCGACTTGGACCGGGCTTTATTGTTACCCGATCCATTCCGAGATTTGCTTCTTCCACGTTCCTGGTTACCTTTCACCACAAGCCCTTCACCTTGTGAAGCCTCATCACTGGCTTTCTTCCGCTGATGAAAACCTAACAGAGCACCTGTGACATCCTCCAATTCGAGGGTTTCTTTCCCCCACATCAGAGTCGTAACCAAATTCTCGTACGTAGGAGACGCCGGTAAGGAATTCAGCAACATCAGCGCCTTGTCTTCGTCTTCGAACTTCACATCAACTCGCTTCAGATCGCTGATGATCTGATTGAACACGTTGATGTGTTGGGTCAAATCCGAGCCCTCTGACATCTTAAGACCATATAGTTTCTGCTTAAGATAGAGCTTGTTCGTCAACGACTTGGACATATACCGACTTTCCAGTTTCAACCAAACTTCCGCCGGTGATTCCTCATCCATGACGTGATACATCACTTCATCAGCCAGACAAAGCCTAATAGTCGCCACAGCCTTCGCTTCCAATTCTTTCCAATCCATGTCGTCCATTCCTGCCGGTTGTTTTCCGTATAATGCCTTCACCATGCCCTGCTGCACTAACTGGTCCTTCACCCTCCTCTGCCATAATCCGAAATTCCCAGTTCCGTCGAACTTCATGATGTCGAATTTTGTAGAGGAAATCCCAGACATCGTAGTCTTGCTCTGATACCAATTGTTGTGATCGTGCAGCAATTATGGTGAATAGTAAGGAATCAAACAATTAAGAAAGCAGGAGAAAATAACACACAAAGATTTACGTGGTTCGGCAATGTGCCTACATCCACGAGAGCGAGCGGCTGTTCTTTTTCTTATTGAAGTAGGGTTACATCTTAAGTATTTATATAACCCTAATATGGACGTATTTACAAAAATACCCCTGTACCGTACCGCGGGGGCGTTGCCCCCGCACCCCCAACTTATCAGCGTCCCCTATATATAAATCCCGCAAGGCAGATGCCGTCGCGGGCTCCGTTCCGCAATGTTACGCTTCGCTCCACTCCGCCCGCTCCGGCATCTGCCTCGTTGCCATTATGCACATAGCAAAATATGAGCCACACATACTCTAACACCCTATATATTGCATCATGTTACTCATTAACTCGATCTTTTTATTGGGATGATGTACCATCCAAATTGAAAAACTAAGAGTGCACCACCGGGTGGCATTTAGATTAAATTGATAAAATAATATTTATTCTAGTTTAATAATTAGTAATTCTGGTAATGATATTTAAATTTAAAAATAGACTTTATTTGTTAATTTAATGATGTAATTTAATTAAAATCATTTGATAAAAAATAAGTTTTAATATTTAATAGAATTTATAATTAATCTAAAGATTATATTGAATGAGGTTAATAAATAAGATGAAAATTTTAAATTAAAATAATATTACTCCACTTCGGGTCAGGCCCAATCCTTGGGGTCTGGGATGCCCTACCTATAAAGTGTCTCTCGTCAGTCCTGCGCGCTCCTTCCATCGATTTCAGTCAACAAATAAGAGGATTCCAAGAATAAGATATGCCTATTTACCAATTTTAATCGTTTCATCATGAGTGGACGGATGACTCACTCTCACTCTCACTCTCCCTGTCACTCTCAGAAACAATCCCCTCTTTCAGCGTCGTTACATGGATCACTTGAAACTCTTCAATGAGTTAAGGTACCATGTAAATGCCAAGAAAAATGCATTCTACTCATTTCTTCGAACAAGCTCTAGCTCAACAGACGTCTCCAACTCCGGCGAACAACCTCCTCCAGCTGCAGCGACATCTCCATCTCCGGCCAACACTTTTATTTCCGGCGAATACCTCTATCTCCGGCGAAGCAGTAAGCTCCCTTTTCTCCGCAAAATTTTTCATTTATTTTTAGATCTAGGATGATGCTGTTCAGATCTCGGTGGTGGGGTTGGGTGGTGAGATTTGAGGTTGGGTGGTGGTTTTGGGTGGTCAGTGGGGTTGGGTGGTGAATTATTGGTATAATACAAAACATGTTTTTTTATTTTTGTTTTCACAATTTATATTAATGTGTTATATTTTTAATTTTTATCACAGAAAAACAAAAACTAGTTTTTTTTTAACAAAAAAACATAAAAACGAAAACGTTAACAAATCCACCCTAAAAAATCACCATAAAAAATTGTACAGTTTAGAACTTTTTTTTCCCCTCTTTTTCGTTACAAGTTACAGTAGATGTAATCAAGAAATATGAACCCCAATATCAGCGGAAGATTAGTCTGCATAGAACTTCAATTTCAACCTAGAGTTGTGTAACCGAGTTTAAAAATTCATGCATTGAAGTACCAATCAGGTTGAATCCCGTAATTTATATATTACTAGAGTAACTCGTGACATCACGGTGCAATGCAGAGGTGGATTTAAAGTGGGGGCAGCTGCCCCTACTGGAATTTTTAAAGTATTTGGGGAGTTAGGTGATATTTTAGAATATGTTAAAAGTTGCCCCACTAGAATTTTAAAATGTTTGGGGAGTAAGATAAAATGTTTGAAATTTTAAAATATGTTAGAAGGTTCCCCCACTGAAAATATTTTAAACTCAAGACTAGTCATGTATTTTCACAAACATGTGGGGTTCTTTAGTCTTAGCAACAACAAAAAGTACTTCTACTTCTACTTTTCAGAGATCACAGCTAAGAACTTCACTCCTACAATTCTAGAATTGGTCTCCCTATATATATATTTGTTGTGCTATTTTTGTATGTTAAATTAATATAGAGAATTGCAAGTTGTTAAATTTAATGACATTGTTATATTTAGAATTCACATGTTGTGGACTATTTTTTGGATTAAACCATTTGGTTCGATGGGCTTGAGGAATCTGATTGTGAGAAATTATGATGTTTATATGTCTAAGTTTGATTTACTAGACTTGTATTTATGTTAAAAATTGTTTGATTTTCTAAACTATTTTGATTGATTGGGATTGAATAATAAATTATTTTTGATAAATACTTCTCAATAAGGTACATAGTAAAAAGTCGAGAGATCAATAGATGAATGATTACTTGGCTACATATGTTGAGAAAGAATTTTCAAATATCATTTGTGAAAACTTGTTGAAACGATTATGAAGATTTTCAAGAATTTGGATTTTTTCATGTGTTGAATCAATTCATTATTGGACACTATTTTTTTGATACAAAAGTATTTTTTTGGTACAATTTTATAGTGGACTTTTTTTGTGAACTCTTTTTGTATATTACTTGTATATGTCATTTCGATGAAACTATACTTTTGTAAAATAGTATTAACACTCCGAGTTTGAGCATTCATATATTGAAAGTTGCCCCCATTAGAGTTGAAGTCTGGCTCCGCCCCTGGCGCAATGTGAATAGTTTTGAGTGGATGTTGGTTGACGATGAGTTTATTTGAGACTGTCGGACTTCAACCCTTTTTTATATTATAGATTACGTTATTTGTTGTTCCTTTTCTACCTTTTTTATACTAATTTTTTTTCTAGATTATTAATTTGACTTGAATTTGTGACCAACCTAGTGAAGTGAAACATTTTGGTTTTAGATAAATTGGAATTGAAATATAAGAACACTTTCATTAGATGACATGGTTTTTTTAAAGCGTTTGGTGATAATGAAGCAAATAGATGTAATAGAAGACAGTTTGCTGTCACAACTTGCCATGCCATCTAAGTTTCAGGTTTGATTTGTTTTGATTAGTGGTGTTTTTTGTTACTATGTTTTTTTTTTTTAAATTTTTAGTATTGTGTATGCTGTTATTTTGGTTTGTTGAGTTTTGTTTTAAGTAGATTGAGGATTTTGGATTAATATACAAATTGTGTAGTGGAATCTTTTTGAGTTTATTTTTAGTTGATTGAAAAGGGAGGTTTTGGGCTAGTTTGAAGCTGGAGCAGATTTTAGTTAGCTTTGGTTATCATACTTTGGGATTTATTTTCTGGGTTTCATGACTATGGCATGACATTTAGATTTTGTAATTGTTTATTTTCTTATCATGTGGATTTTGGAGTTTTGTATTTTTTGCGATGTTTGAACATGTGATCCTTTCAAACTATTAGGTAAGAGCAATGATGTATGGTCGTAGAGTTTCAGTCAATGTCTTTGGAAGTCAAGAGAACTCTCAAGCATTCTATAGGAGCAGAGGACCATCGACTATTACAATTCCTTTTAGAAAGTGCAAAGGTTTGGTCCAGGTGTCACCTGCAGCTAACCAGAAGATGAATTATTTAGTTGGGTCCCAAAATATTGTAGCACTCTCCATCATGGTACTTGAGACTTAAACTATCATTCTCTGCTATCGTACATTCGTATAATGGTGTTAAAGATTTATCAGCTTTTAATTTTGGGAGATTTCAGAATAGGAACATATTCATGGATGTTTTTTGGCTTTAGGTTCAAGTTCAACCTTAAAATCAACTCTTAACCAAAATATCCTTAATGAAGTAGTTTATTAAAAAATCTCGACCGTTATCTTATTTTTATATTTATTATCACTTTAATCAACACCACCACCATCACCACTGCCCACCACTAGCCACCACCACCACTACTACCACTCATCACCACCCACCACCACCACTGCACAACCATCGCCGTCATCGTTGCCATGCACCACAACCACCTAAAACCTACCCCAACCACCACCACCACCACTACTGGCGCCTCCATCCACCACCACCATCGTTGCCCCTACAAATAGTGAACTAAAGAGTGAAATCTTGTTTGGGGGTGTGAAAGATAGAGGGTGGTGGTGGACTTGGCACTGGCAGGTGACATGAAAGACTAAAGGCACACTCAGGATAGTGAAAGATAGAGGTAGAGAGTGTCTTTAGTTCACTAGTTTTGTAGTTCACTGTCTTTCGCTCCACTCCGTTACGCTCCGCCCGCTCCGGCATCTGCCTCGTTGCCATTATGCACATAGCAAAATATGAGCCACACATACTCTAACACCCTATATATTGCATCACGTTACTCATTAACTCGATCTTTTTATTGGGATGATGTACCATCCAAATTGAAAAACTAAGAGTGCACCACCGGGTGGCATTTAGATTAAATTGATAAAATAATATTTATTCTAGTTTAATAATTAGTAATTCTGGTAATGATATTTAAATTTAAAAATAGACTTTATTTGTTAATTTAATGATGTAATTTAATTAAAATCATTTGATAAAAAATAAGTTTTAATATTTAATAGAATTTATAATTAATCTAAAGATTATATTGAATGAGGTTAATAAATAAGATGAAAATTTTAAATTAAAATAATATTACTCCACTTCGGGTCAGGCCCAATCCTTGGGGTCTGGGATGCCCTACCTATAAAGTGTCTCTCGTCAGTCCTGCGCGCTCCTTCCATCGATTTCAGTCAACAAATAAGAGGATTCCAAGAATAAGATATGCCTATTTACCAATTTTAATCGTTTCATCATGAGTGGACGGATGACTCACTCTCACTCTCACTCTCCCTGTCACTCTCAGAAACAATCCCCTCTTTCAGCGTCGTTACATGGATCACTTGAAACTCTTCAATGAGTTAAGGTACCATGTAAATGCCAAGAAAAATGCATTCTACTCATTTCTTCGAACAAGCTCTAGCTCAACAGACGTCTCCAACTCCGGCGAACAACCTCCTCCAGCTGCAGCGACATCTCCATCTCCGGCCAACACTTTTATTTCCGGCGAATACCTCTATCTCCGGCGAAGCAGTAAGCTCCCTTTTCTCCGCAAAATTTTTCATTTATTTTTAGATCTAGGATGATGCTGTTCAGATCTCGGTGGTGGGGTTGGGTGGTGAGATTTGAGGTTGGGTGGTGGTTTTGGGTGGTCAGTGGGGTTGGGTGGTGAATTATTGGTATAATACAAAACATGTTTTTTTATTTTTGTTTTCACAATTTATATTAATGTGTTATATTTTTAATTTTTATCACAGAAAAACAAAAACTAGTTTTTTTTTAACAAAAAAACATAAAAACGAAAACGTTAACAAATCCACCCTAAAAAATCACCATAAAAAATTGTACAGTTTAGAACTTTTTTTTCCCCTCTTTTTCGTTACAAGTTACAGTAGATGTAATCAAGAAATATGAACCCCAATATCAGCGGAAGATTAGTCTGCATAGAACTTCAATTTCAACCTAGAGTTGTGTAACCGAGTTTAAAAATTCATGCATTGAAGTACCAATCAGGTTGAATCCCGTAATTTATATATTACTAGAGTAACTCGTGACATCACGGTGCAATGCAGAGGTGGATTTAAAGTGGGGGCAGCTGCCCCTACTGGAATTTTTAAAGTATTTGGGGAGTTAGGTGATATTTTAGAATATGTTAAAAGTTGCCCCACTAGAATTTTAAAATGTTTGGGGAGTAAGATAAAATGTTTGAAATTTTAAAATATGTTAGAAGGTTCCCCCACTGAAAATATTTTAAACTCAAGACTAGTCATGTATTTTCACAAACATGTGGGGTTCTTTAGTCTTAGCAACAACAAAAAGTACTTCTACTTCTACTTTTCAGAGATCACAGCTAAGAACTTCACTCCTACAATTCTAGAATTGGTCTCCCTATATATATATTTGTTGTGCTATTTTTGTATGTTAAATTAATATAGAGAATTGCAAGTTGTTAAATTTAATGACATTGTTATATTTAGAATTCACATGTTGTGGACTATTTTTTGGATTAAACCATTTGGTTCGATGGGCTTGAGGAATCTGATTGTGAGAAATTATGATGTTTATATGTCTAAGTTTGATTTACTAGACTTGTATTTATGTTAAAAATTGTTTGATTTTCTAAACTATTTTGATTGATTGGGATTGAATAATAAATTATTTTTGATAAATACTTCTCAATAAGGTACATAGTAAAAAGTCGAGAGATCAATAGATGAATGATTACTTGGCTACATATGTTGAGAAAGAATTTTCAAATATCATTTGTGAAAACTTGTTGAAACGATTATGAAGATTTTCAAGAATTTGGATTTTTTCATGTGTTGAATCAATTCATTATTGGACACTATTTTTTTGATACAAAAGTATTTTTTTGGTACAATTTTATAGTGGACTTTTTTTGTGAACTCTTTTTGTATATTACTTGTATATGTCATTTCGATGAAACTATACTTTTGTAAAATAGTATTAACACTCCGAGTTTGAGCATTCATATATTGAAAGTTGCCCCCATTAGAGTTGAAGTCTGGCTCCGCCCCTGGCGCAATGTGAATAGTTTTGAGTGGATGTTGGTTGACGATGAGTTTATTTGAGACTGTCGGACTTCAACCCTTTTTTATATTATAGATTACGTTATTTGTTGTTCCTTTTCTACCTTTTTTATACTAATTTTTTTTCTAGATTATTAATTTGACTTGAATTTGTGACCAACCTAGTGAAGTGAAACATTTTGGTTTTAGATAAATTGGAATTGAAATATAAGAACACTTTCATTAGATGACATGGTTTTTTTAAAGCGTTTGGTGATAATGAAGCAAATAGATGTAATAGAAGACAGTTTGCTGTCACAACTTGCCATGCCATCTAAGTTTCAGGTTTGATTTGTTTTGATTAGTGGTGTTTTTTGTTACTATGTTTTTTTTTTTAAAATTTTTAGTATTGTGTATGCTGTTATTTTGGTTTGTTGAGTTTTGTTTTAAGTAGATTGAGGATTTTGGATTAATATACAAATTGTGTAGTGGAATCTTTTTGAGTTTATTTTTAGTTGATTGAAAAGGGAGGTTTTGGGCTAGTTTGAAGCTGGAGCAGATTTTAGTTAGCTTTGGTTATCATACTTTGGGATTTATTTTCTGGGTTTCATGACTATGGCATGACATTTAGATTTTGTAATTGTTTATTTTCTTATCATGTGGATTTTGGAGTTTTGTATTTTTTGCGATGTTTGAACATGTGATCCTTTCAAACTATTAGGTAAGAGCAATGATGTATGGTCGTAGAGTTTCAGTCAATGTCTTTGGAAGTCAAGAGAACTCTCAAGCATTCTATAGGAGCAGAGGACCATCGACTATTACAATTCCTTTTAGAAAGTGCAAAGGTTTGGTCCAGGTGTCACCTGCAGCTAACCAGAAGATGAATTATTTAGTTGGGTCCCAAAATATTGTAGCACTCTCCATCATGGTACTTGAGACTTAAACTATCATTCTCTGCTATCGTACATTCGTATAATGGTGTTAAAGATTTATCAGCTTTTAATTTTGGGAGATTTCAGAATAGGAACATATTCATGGATGTTTTTTGGCTTTAGGTTCAAGTTCAACCTTAAAATCAACTCTTAACCAAAATATCCTTAATGAAGTAGTTTATTAAAAAATCTCGACCGTTATCTTATTTTTATATTTATTATCACTTTAATCAACACCACCACCATCACCACTGCCCACCACTAGCCACCACCACCACTACTACCACTCATCACCACCCACCACCACCACTGCACAACCATCGCCGTCATCGTTGCCATGCACCACAACCACCTAAAACCTACCCCAACCACCACCACCACCACTACTGGCGCCTCCATCCACCACCACCATCGTTGCCCCTACAAATAGTGAACTAAAGAGTGAAATCTTGTTTGGGGGTGTGAAAGATAGAGGGTGGTGGTGGACTTGGCACTGGCAGGTGACGTGAAAGACTAAAGGCACACTCAGGATAGTGAAAGATAGAGGTAGAGAGTGTCTTTAGTTCACTAGTTTTGTAGTTCACTGTCTTTTGAACTAGGAGATTTGTGTGCGTCTATGTTGTTAACTTTTTGAATCAATTGTTTAATATGTGGAGTTCTGGATGATCTTAGAAGTTCGATTTTGTAACGTTGAAGGTCCCATTTGAATTTTGTGAAATTTATAGAGTAGAAGTAATATTGTAATACAAAAAGAGAAATACTAGTTTGAACTACAAGACAACAAAGATGGGCTAAGTTGGACTTAATGACTTAAAAAGTCCTTGTCTAGACTTTTTAACAAAAAAGTTTGGTTTCATTGAGCAGGACTATTTTATACCACCACCACCCATCGCCACCACCCACAACCACTGTCACCACCCACAACCACTGTCACCACCCATTACCCATCATCTACACCCTTCACCACCATCCAAAACCCATGGCAACCACCCACAACCAAGACCACCACCATTATCATTACTCGCCACCGCCAACTCCATTGCCATCCAACATCACCATGACCATTTTTTTTCTATAATATATGTTTTGGATATATATTAAAATTTGAGACATAGAGAAGCTTTTTTTGAGTTTTATAATTCATCCCAAATGCCACCTCAAAATCTTCTTTCATTCTTAAATTCTTTTTTCTCTCATCTCTCTTTCGTCATCCCACACGCACACTAAAAAATAGTGAAATTAAAGATAGTGAACACAAATAAACTGTGCTTAAGTAATAAATTTGATTAGATTTTAATAACTTAGTTAAGACATTTCATTTGAATTGAGAAACATATATTGAAAACAATGAACTCAAAAAATTGAAAAAATATTTAAGAATTTTAATTCACACATCAAGAAGAAACTTCTTGTTCACTGTCCAAAATTAACCATTAGATCGAAAATAGTTATTTTTTACTTCGGTTTGAAATTTGTGAGAAATTTAGTCTCCTAAATGTCCATTATCTCTACGATTTTTCAACAACTCGAAACTAAAAAATATAAGATTCAATAGATGAATTGAAAAAAAAAATCGCCTAAAAATTGTGAAAAAAGAAAAACAGATATGAAGACTGGATCACCATTAAATGGAACATCTAACTGACATGCATTGCATAAGATCTATACAAAAACTGTGTAGTCAACAAAATCCAAATAACAGTCAGAGTAGCAGAAACGAGGTACTACAATATCACAAAGCAATTAACCTACATAAATCTTAGAAATCTACAAAACAAAGACAAACCAGGGAACCACATATATAATATAGGTCATATTTCTGAGGATTCACTGTTCAAACTTACGTGGTTACTGCCTAAAGTTTCAGGATTAGTTTGAAATCTGTGATAGCCTAACGCATTGATGTGCTTCCAATCAAATCTTGTTCGCTCCCCATGTTTTCGAACCCCAGCGTTGGTGGTGACCTAGATAGTTGCCTTCACTTTTGGCATGCCTTAATATCATTTTTATTTTACACTCATTGGTTTACAATCAAAAAAGAAAGGAATGAAGTTTTCGGTGACTGAAAAATGAATGAAGTTGATGATAAAATTTATGCAATTTTATTGCATCTTTAAATTGAACTTATTGCATGCACTAATTAAGGTTAGTAACCGTGTTTTTCTCAATTTTTTATGGGGTGCTTTCAACACAAATCAGTTTTTTCAACGAAAAATGGAATGTAATATATTTGGAATGTATTTTGTAAGTAGACTAGATATTGCGTAACTTGGCTTCGTTGATGTAGGCGTGCTTTTTTTTATTTTTATAATCTCTTGCAGGTAAATGGTTGTACTGGCAAAATGGGCAAGGCGGTACTTGAAGCAGCTGTCTCTGCAGGAATTCATATTGTTCCAGTATCATTTGGTGGTCTAAAAAATGCTGGAAAAACTGTGCAAGTGGGTGGAAAAGATATTCAAATGTATGGTCCCTATGAAAGAGAACGCATTCTAGCATCTATCTTAAATGATTATCCAAATTTGATTGTGGTGGATTACACAGTGCCTGCTGCAGTCAATGGTAAACATCTGTCAAACTTCTGGAGAAAAGGGTAATGAAATTTAGATCTCAAATAAATTATGGTCAAAAGCAAGAAGAAATATCTTGAATATTTAGAAGAGAAGCACTGTTGTTGTCATTTGACTTGCTTTAAGCTATTTATCAACTAAGAAATTGCTACACTAAAAAAAAGGGGGGCATTACACAATCTGATCTGAGGGATGGGTGGACTGGTGGCGATGTGGAAAAGTTCCATAATCTTGTAAATATGAAATGTTGTTTGGTTTTTCTTGTACTTTTTGGTTCCACCCTTTTGTACTTGCTTGAATTACTTATGCACCACCATTTCTTTCACCTTTCTTGTATTGATAAATTTGGTTTGTTATCCAAAAGGAAAAAAATACACGTTATGGAAATTGACAGGATAGGTCATGAGGATTAATATGCTGTCATGCTTTGATTATTTGCCTCAAGTTGTCCAGATTTCTCTATCTGAATCCAAGAAGAAAAAACTGAATTTCAGAAGCTATTTTCGTCTTACCTTGTATAAATTTTTTTTTTTTTGTAATGTTCAATACTTAATAGTTCAATCGGAATATAAATTGAGAGCCTAATGTACATATGTTGGAAATCTATGGATTATCTCCAATATAAAGATAGATATTTTGTTGCCTTTCAAATAGTATACTTACGCAATAATTCTTATGTATTATTCAGTATGTAGTATTTACCATGATTTTATGCGAACATTACTGTTTCTATACAATTGTGAAGTGAGAAAATTACCCATTACTTTTTTAATGATGCACATATGTTTACTGTTACAAATGTCCTTGTACCTTACCTTTCAGATTGTGTGGGATTGAGACTAACTGCATATTTTAGTAGGAACATAGTGCAAAAGACAATGCAGAACTTTACTTGTTACAGGCAAAGGAAGGTGCTAGTTTTTTTCCACGAATGACATATTTACCCCTTTGATATCTACATGATATATTGGCGTGTTACTTTGTGGATTCTTCATTTTTTGTTCTGCAATATTTCTTTCTTAGAGATCTCTAACCTCGAGGTGTCCTTACAATGTAGATTTTAGCTTAATAAAAAATAATGGACTTTATAATTGCTCTAAGGTATTCAAATTGTAGTTGTTGGATTTGCAAATAGAAAGCAAATTTTCCCCTAATATATCCCACCATTTACATAGACTTCTTAGTGGGGACTGATTGGGTGATGATACTGTTGAATAGTTTGCACTTAAGCCAATTTGAAAATCTTCTTGTGAACTTGAAAACTGAGTTCTGCATTCCACTAAGCTACTTAGAATCTATGTATTGAAGTTTTTGTTGCCATACTATATACACAGATAATGTTGAATTATATTGCAAAATTGGCGTTCCTTTTGTAATGGGAACTACTGGTGGAGATAGAAATCGGCTTTATAAGACAGTGGAAAGCTCAAAGATTTATGCCGTGATCTCTCCCCAAATGGGAAAACAGGTTATCAAAGCTTAGTACCTGTATATTGGTTGCATTATCTCTGTGATGCTATTATTTTGTACTTGATGTTTTAGTAAAACCTTACTTCACTGGCTTCATTTAGCTAGTGGCATTTCTTGCAACCATGGAAAATATGACGGAACAGTTTCCGGGAGTTTTCTCTGGGTACACGCTACAGGTACTTCCGCTTTCTGCTTCCTCTTGATTCGGTGGTCAAATGTTCATGGTCACTTTCTTGATTTTATTGTTTTTAAGTGAACCTAGAGACCTTAATCTTATTCTAGAGATCCTTAATCTTATGGTTAATCCTTAACCTTAATATGTCAGTCTGAGCCGAAAAAAAAAAACTTAAAGATGTAAGAAGGTACAACCAAGAGATTTATGTGGCTTGAAATCAAGGGTTATATGATATTTTGTAATATTTTTTTATAATATTGTGTTATTTTGAATATTACAAAATAAAATGGGAAATGATTATAAAGTATCAGTGAGTCAACATATTGAGCCCCAATCCAGTGGGCCAACCCACCGCCAATTTTTGTCTCTGAAATACATTTGACCACCATGCAGATCATCCACCACTACCACTGCCTTCTCCAGTCACCATAAACCTCCCTAACCCAAAAGCCTAAACTATGTAAAAAAATTTCTAATTTAGATGCTACCTTCAATTCACCCCTCCTCCCTATGATCACTCTATCAAGAACCCTTCAAGAACACACCGCCACAACACACTCTCTTTGTGAAAATTATGATCCCTACTACAGAAAAATGAGTGAATTCAATACCAGGAACCATGACCATCTCTGATTTTTAGGTATGGAACAATGCTTACCTTTGGCAATGGTGAATCCAAAGACTTGGCCATGGTAAGGACTTCTTGGCCTCTTGTGGGACCTGTTTTTGTTCCTGTGAGACCTGTTTTTGTTAATAAATGTGTCTGGTGCCCTTGACTCTGTTTCAAGTGAACCGACTAACTGTCATTTGAAGGGCTCTAGCTTGGTTGTGGGAGTTGGTTATGGGAGATTGAAGGGTTTTGGGTGGGGGAGGGGGTCCTAATTGGGGAAAGAGTGTCGGGAGTCATGGGGTCGTGGGGATTGTTTGGCAACAAGTTTAGGAATGTTTGACACCATGGTTTTTGTTTTGTCTTGGAACACATTTAGGTTTGTTTGGCAAACTAAGCTGGAAGAATTTTGGTGTTTTTGATCTAAACTAGCCCATGGCTCGGTCATGTGTGGGCCCTGTGAAGGCTTTCTGTAACAAAATTTTATCCAAATTGAGTGGAAGAACTTGATTGAAAAACATGGAAAACTTGGAGGATTTGATTGTTGCAATTGAAAAAAAAAACTTACTTTAAAAAATTTCCATTTAATTGTTTGTGATTAGTTATAATTTAGATTAAAGACCGAATATTTAGCAATTATATAGGCTATTTATCATTTGAGATATGTTACTGCCACCATCTGTTAGCCTGAGTTAGGCCAAGATAGATATGGTTAAATGTGGAGTGTTGTATTTGAGCATTAATTATGTTTCTTTCATTCTTAACTTGGTGTACTTAATTCATCGGCTTGATATTTTCATCCTTCTTACTCATTCTATACAGCTATGCATCCTTTCTTTCCAATATTCACCACGAACGTGGTGATGTAAGAAAAATTCTTCTTTTGGTGTCAATTTTTTCCATTACTAGCTTGTGACATGTTAGTTACTTGCTGGCTTGAAGCTCTGATATTTTAGCTTATCATTCTTCATGTTGTCTAAAACATATTAAACGTGTAAGGTTAAGGATGACTTTTCTTTTTTCCTGATATTTTGCTGATATGTCATAGTGAAATCTGATGTTTTACTAAGGTGATTGTGCGGGCTTGATCCTGCACGATATATATAAAATATTGGGAACAGATCTCTCCCCTGGTGAACTTTGGGCGAGCCGATTGAGTGGCCAAACACACTGCGCGAAACAGCTTACGATCCTGGGGAAGGAGGAACGATCCGGTACGTGCGAAAGGTATTTCCTGGGGCAAAAGAGAACAAGTTAGAAGGGCGCCGGAGTGTTTTCCGGCGTATCCCCTCCGACGATCTTGTCAGTCTTTGAATGAGAAAGAGGAAGGAGAAAACACTGAGAAAGGATATTTCGTAGTAGAGAGTTTGTGATTGCATACCCGTTTGCCTTTTTGGGAGGGGTATTTATACCTTAGAAGCTCATGATTGCTGTCAGTGTGGTCAGTAGGTGATCATCAGGCACTGGTAGCGTGTGTATTGATTTGATGAGGAATGTCTTCTCTAATTGACTGCTCGGGGTCCCGAGCAATCAATGTTGAGTCGTCGGGACGCCGACGGTACAATATGCTCCTTTCGGGAAGGATGTAATAAATGCTCCGTAATAGGAGCATTTATTGCCTTTCATATCCGGACCTTACCGCATTGAATGCGGTCTCGTCAACAGAAGGGCGCAATTAATTGTTTGCTTCCCAAAGCGCATGTCAGCAACAGCGTGCGGTTTGCCTGTTTTTGATGTGATATCATATGCCACGCGTCCGTCACGTATTGGCTATGACTTCTGTATTCCAGCATGTTCTGACATTACTTGTGTAAGACGGGGTCATGATGAATAGTCTAGACTGGCATAGGCTGATGTCCCGTACGTCAGTAACTTTATCCGGGAGTAGAGGAAGCGTCCAGGATGGAGTGACCCTCGGCGCCGAGGAAAGGCTCACCTCGGGGGACCAAGGGGTGGTGTGTTCCCGAGGTACATGGTGACCGAGGACACATGTCATTGTATAATGTACCGAATATGTGATCCTGTATGAGAGGTACCTCGGGGGAGAGGACGCTTTTGCCGATGGTGCTTGAACCCGAGCAACATTGTCCTAGAACCCCCCCGAGGACGCGTGTCTTCATCATAGGCTTTTTCAGAAGAGTCCCATCAACTGCCCCCCAGCCTTCGATCTTCTGACGCCGAGGACACGCGTTGTCAGGAGACGAAGGGTTTTCCAACTGCCATCCGTCCTTCATTATGGCCTCGAGCAGCTTTTCCCGTCTTGGGATGTCGTGCGCATTAAATGCGCCGTTTTGGTTCTCCCGCCCAATGATGACAGTTTCCCCCCTATATAAAGGGGGTTTTTCTCCGATTTCCATTGTTTTGCCACTCCGATCTCTGACCCAGAATACGCCTTTTCTGATCTGCTTCGCCGGAGTTTCTGTTTCCTCAGCCATCATCGACAGCATCTTCTCTTAAAATCACAGTCAGTAAACCCATTGTTGACTCCTGGTCCTTCCGGTGCGAGTCGTTTTCAAAGTTTTTTCCTGAAAAACTCCGTTTCCGACGTCTTCTGGTGAGTTTCACAACCTTCTTCTTTATCGTCCTCCTGGCCTTCTTGTTTTCCGATTTGAACGGTGGTGTCATCCGGTCGGTACGTCTCGATTTAAACCCTCGGGGAACTTCCTCGGGTTTTCAAGAGAGAGCACCTTTTTCTTCCCTTTCTTTTAGAGATGCCTCGTCGTCGCCCTGTTCCCGAGAATCCATCGGCTGGTCCCTCGGGGTCAGGGAAATACAAGGTGACAGGCGAGGCACAGATTGATAGGTTCAGGGCGAAGTATGGCATCCCCCCGAGCGTGGACGTAGTGGGCTTTAACCCTTTGTTGAACTCTCCTACCTTCGGGGCCGCGGATGCCATGCCTTTCTATACCAAGGCCATCATAGAGGGTGGCATTAGGTTTCCTTTACCCCCCCTGCTTCTTCAGTTCCTGTCTCGCTTCCGTCTCTTCCCCGGGCAATGCTGCCTCAACGTCTTTCGGATAATTATGGGGGTCCTAGAGCTCAATAGACGCCTCGGGGTGAATATTGGGCTCAATGATCTTCTTTTCTGTTACTCCCTCCTAAGAGTCATGCCCCACCAACATTTCTACCTCAAAGCCAGGGACCCCTCTATGTACCTTGTAACCCATCTTCCTGACTCGGACAAGGGGTACAAGGACGACATCTTGATCTTCAAGGGATGTTGGGAGAGGGGTGTCGGTCCCGAGTACAACGACCTATTTTGCCCTCGGGAATGGAGAACGACAAGTACGTCGGTTCCTTTGGGTCTTTTTATTTGTTTCTTGGGACTTCTCATGTTTATGACAATCTTTTTTGTTGTGCAGGTATTCCTTCTCGGGAAACAGCTCCACCCCCTCGGTCGCTGGTCAATTTTGCCGACTTAATAACGGTTTGGAGTTTCACGGGCGCCGACGGATTTGGCCGAGCTGCCCATAATTTGCTGCACTATACCCCCGGGTATAAGAAGTTCTCACAGCTCCCTCAACCTTTCGAGCCTTCACAGTGGTCAGAGCTCTTTGATCAGGCGGCGAGGTTAGAGGTCGAGCAGAACTTGGAGGAAGACCCGGATCGGGCTTCAGAGAGAGAGGTAGAAGGAGTTGCTGAGGTCGGGGTCAGAGAGGACGTTGCTCCTTCGGACGCCGAGGTGGGGACTTCGGGAGGCGACCTGTGGCCAGATTTTCAAGTTCTCCAATCTTTGGACGCCGAAGACGCTCTCGAGGAAGCGATGTCCAACACCCCACGCATCAATTTGGGGTTTCTTAGGCAGAGGCAATCCCTCGCAGCCGGGAGAGGCCGAGGGACGACCGGCGGTACTCCGGCAGGAACCAGTTCCGCCAATTCCTCGAGGGCTCCCGGTCAGGGTCAGGTGCGAGACCGGGATCCTCAGGTGGAAGAAGAGAGGAGGGTAAAGCATCGGCATGACGGCCTCAGCCGGGGACCCAGGGCATCTCCCGCTCAACCTCAAAGCGGGAGGGATCGTGGGTTACCGCCTGCTCCCCCACAACAGCAACAACAACAGCAGCCCCGACAACAGCAACAGCAGCAGCAGCAGCAGCGCAGCAGCAGCAGCAGCAGACCCCTCCTCCCGTTCCGTCTCGGGGGGAGGCCGCAGAGTGGAATCCTCGAGCCACTGATCACATGAACAGAGTGATCAGGGTCGATGATTCTATTCTGTCGGATCCTCATGTCGCTAATGCAGTGAGTGAGACACTGCATTTCGAGGCCGACATGGAGGCTCATAGGGGGCGATCAACCAACGTGTTGTTCCGCTCCATGATCCAGAATTCCCTGGTGGTGAGTTTATTCCTGTTTTGATCCCTTCACTCTTGTTTTCCATTTTTGTGTTTTTAACACTTTTTTCCCTTCCTTCACAGGCTACCCAGCAGATTTCTATCATTGCTGGTCGGTACTATGCGTCCAGGATGGACCTTCAGAGGGCCAAGGATCAGAAGGCGGAAGCGGAAGCTGCCCTTGCTCGGGCAACGGAAGATGTTGCTGCCAGGGATTCTACCCTGGTGGGGCAGGCTGCCCAAATAGAGCAGCTCCTCAAGGACGCTGAATCGGCCAAGTCGGGCGCTGAGAAGCTAAGTGCCGCACTTGCTGATGCTGAGAGGAGGATTACGGAGCAAACGCAGCGGCTCTCTGCGGCGGAGGAGAGGGCAGTGGGCTCCGAGGAAAGCTGCCTGGCCCTTACCCAGGAGCTAGATAGGATCAGAGCCGAGGAGCTGAACCGGAAGTCGGAGCAACAACTTCTGGAGGAGTTTGCCGATGAAGTGCTCCCCGCTCTTGAAGAAAATAGCAAAGAGTTCTTCAAGAAAGGGTGGGACGAGGCGCTCCAGGCTGCTGGAGTCCCGTCAGACTCCCCTCTCTTCCAAGTGCACAAGTATGTGCCCTCGGCAGAGATGGAGCAGGCAGAAGCACAGGTTGCTGCCGAGGATGAAGCCCCTACACCGATGCAAACCTCGGCTGATGCTCCCGAGACGGTGATAGTGGACTTGTCCGAGGACGCTCCGCCCGACCTTGCCCCTGATCCTCAAGCTGCTCAAGCTGTCCCAGCTGTTCCTGCTGACGAAGTTCTTCTCTTGCCCGCTCCAGAAGCTTCCCAACCTTTTATTGCTGATTCGCCCTCGGCCGAAGTTCTGGAGGTGCCTGGAGCCCGATGAAGCTGCTTTTCATTTCCCCTTTTTTGTACCCCTTTTGCTTTCCTTTTGTAGCTTTTGGGGACGCAAAGCCCCTATTTCTTTTGGAAATAAATAGCATGCTTTTCCTTTGTGTACAGTAGTGTTTTGCTCTTTTTTACTTCTGTGTTCAGTATTGTTTTGCTTTTCTTTACTTCTGTGTAGAATAAATCATAAGTGTTTTTGAACTGTCCTCGGGGCGTGCTGGCCCGTTCCGGAGG
This sequence comes from Ilex paraguariensis, assembly GCA_963454935.2. Classification (NCBI taxonomy): domain Eukaryota; kingdom Viridiplantae; phylum Streptophyta; class Magnoliopsida; order Aquifoliales; family Aquifoliaceae; genus Ilex; species Ilex paraguariensis. The sequence goes on along the minus strand of CAUOFW020005685.1, from coordinate 3,152 downwards.
CGAGATCTTTGTATCTACTCTGGGGACTTGGGGTCCTTGTGTTTTGTTCTCAGGACCATTTCTTTATGAATGCTCGTTTCCATTTTTTGCCTTGGGGACAGTAGTCCTTGCACTCTGTCCCCAGAGCCATGCCGTTGCAGGAGGCTTGCTCCTGTATGTACTTCGGGGACGAGAGTACTTGAACTCTGTCCCCAGGGCCATACCCTTGCAGGAGGCTTGCTCCTGTATGTACTTCGGGGATGAGAGTCCTTGAACTCTGTCCCCAGGACCATACCCTTGCAGGAGGCTTGCTCCTGTATGTACTTCGGGGACGAGAGTCCTTGAACTCTGTCCCCAGGGCCATACCCTTGCAGGAGGCTTGCTCCTGTATGTACTTCGGGGACGAGAGTCCTTGAACTCTGTCCCCAGGGCCATACCCTTGCAGGAGGCTTGCTCCTGTATGTACTTCGGGGACGAGAGTCCTTGAACTCTGTCCCCAGGGCCATACCCTTGCAGGAGGCTTGCTCCTGTATGTACTTCGGGGGCGAGAGTCCTTGAACTCTGTCCCCAGGGCCATACCCTTTGTCTTTTGTTTGGCGGGTTCTTGAGAGAGAGTACTTTAAAAGTAATACTTCTTCAAATTCATAACATTCCATGGTCGTATTACAGGTCTTCCGCTCATATCTTCTAGTCCATACGACCCGGCGCCCCCGATTGATATTACTTTATAAGGCCCTTCCCAGTTAGGTCCCATCTTTCCCTCTGTTGGATCCCGGGTATTGGCCGTTACCCTTCTGAGGACTAGGTCGCCTATCCGGAATTCTCGAGTCTTGACCCTCCTGTTGTATAGTTGGGAGATCTTCTCTTGATATTGGTTATCCTCAAGGCGGTTTCCTCCCTTCTTTCTTCCAGTAGGTCCAGATCCAATCCTAGATGATGATCATTTCCCCCTTCATCGAAAGCTTGGGTCCTTATGGTCGGGAGCCCAATTTCGAGGGGTATGATTGCCTCCATCCCGTATGCCAGGGAGTAGGGGGTTTCGCCCGTCGATGACCGAGGGGTTGTCCTGTACACCCATAAAATGTTTAACAGCTCTGTCGCCCACTTTCCCTTGGCTTTCTCCAACCTCTTCTTGATTCCATTGATAATTGTCTTGTTGGTGGCCTCCGCCTGCCCATTGGCTTGAGGGTAAGCAGGGGTGGAGTAGAAGTTACGGATCCCGAGATGCTCACAGAAAGACTTAAAGCGCCCGCCAGTGAACTGGGTCCCGTTATCCGATACCAGTGCGCGAGGAATGCCAAATCTGACGACTATGTTCTCCCAGACGAACTTTTTGGCGTCCATGTCTCGGATGTGACTTAACGGCTCCGCCTCCACCCACTTGGTGAAGTAATCTGTGGCCACGATGAGGAACTTCTTATTTCCCGGAGCTTTAGGCAGAGGTCCAACCAAATCAAGCCCCCATTGAGCGAATGGCCAAGGGCTGGTGAGGGGGTGTAAGTTCCCCGCAGGTTGCCTGATCGCAGGGGAGAACCTCTGGCACTGGTCGCATTTTTGGACATATGCCCTTGCGTCCCTTTGCATTCGCGGCCACCAATACCCCTGAGACATAATGCGGTGTGCCATTGATCGTCCCCCAGAGTGCCCCCCACATATTCCTTCATGCACTTCGTACAGGAGGTCTTGTACTTGATCTTCTCGGACGCATAGCAAGTAAGGTCCTGAGAAAGACCTCCGGTAAAGCTTCTGATCCGAAGAGACCCAAAATCTTGGAGCTTTCATCCTTATCTTTCTAGCTTCCCTTGGACACTCCGGGAGATCTCCCGTTGTTAAAAATTTGACAAAGGGATCAATCCAACTGAGCTGCTGGGGCTCTCAGGAGTTTGTCTATTTCCTCATTGACCGCGTTGGTGTGGTGAGGGGCCATACGTCGTGGCCTCTGCTTTACTGGCTTGTGAGATGGGTCAACATGCAGCCTGTGAGTAATAATCTCGGGGTCTACTCCTGTCATTTCCATTTCGTTCCAGGCGAACACGTCTGTATTCCCTCTTAAGAACCTGATCATCTCCTCCTGTTCGGCTGCGGGCATCGAGGTCCCAACTAGGAAATACTTCTCTTCTTCTCCTTCTACCAAGGGCACCTTCCGGAGGTCTTCAACCGACCGTTTCCGCTGGTCTACCCGGGGGTCATCCATCCCCGGACCCCGGACTGTAATTGCTATTTTTCTATGATCTCTTCCGGTGCTCGCCCCTTCTCCTGGCCGGATGCCCCGGCTCGGACGGCCGAATAAAAACAGTTTCTTCGCGGACGCTTGATCTCCCCGGATCTCCATGACGCCCTCTGGCGTGGCGAACTTCAACTTTTGGTGGAGAGTGGAGTGTACCGCTCCCAAAGCGTGTAGCCATGTTCGACCCATAATCACGTTGTAAGGGGAGTCCGTGTCGATCACCACAAACTCTGTGTCGATGACGAAGGGACCAGTGGCGACCGGTAATGTAATTTTCCCTACGGGCAAGGCGAAAGAGCCGTTGAACCCGATGAGGGGTGTCCTGATTTTGGTCAAGTCTTTGGGGCCAAAACCCATCCGCTTCAAAGTCTCGAAGTACATCACCTCCGAGGAACTCCCTGAATCAATCAAGATTCTCTTGACATCGAATTTCCCTATCTTCAGGTTTAAGACAAGGGCGTCTTTATGAGGAATCACCACGCCCGTCAAATCCGCGTCAGAGAACATAATGCCAAGCTCACCCATCCTGGCCCTTTTGCTTGATGGCCCCACACCTCCTTCGGCTACCTTTCTGGTAAAAAGCTACCCTCTTGAGGTCGGATTCAAGCTCTTTGGACGTGGGGCGCTCCAGTGGACACACATGGATGACGTCTATGACGTTGTTTGGTTCCTCGGTCGGGGCATGAGCTCGTTTCTCTTCTGGCCTGGGCTCTATGTATTCTTTCAGATATCCATCTCGGACTAAGCTCTCCAAGAATGACTTGAACACCCTGCAGCTCTCGGTGCGATGCCCGACATCCCGGTGATATGAGCATCTTACTGTTTGATCACGGGTGTGAGAGGTCGCTTTGCATCCTGGGCGCCCATTTGAAAAACGTTTTCATGTTTGATTTTATGGAGCAACCTGAAGATGTTCCTTGAAGACGGTGTGAACTCCTCTGGAACG
>CAUOFW020005684.1:0-26367 GCA_963454935.2 Ilex paraguariensis | reverse complement strand
AATTCCGACCGACGGAATTTCTTGAATCGAAGAAGAAAGCCTTGAAGAAATAATTTCTCTCCTCTCTCCCTTCAACGTCTGATACAGCCGGCCAAGTGGGTGAGAAATATCTGATTTTTCAGATATTTAGCTCCTATTTATACTTTTAATTGCATGGTCCATATTGTCTCACTCGTTTATCACTTTTGGGTCCGTTTTTGACCCGAAATGACTTAATTAAATTCTAATTTTAGTTCAAATCAATTTTATTTGAAATTTTATTCAATTATAAGAAAATTTTATAATTTCCGTTTTTGGGGACCTTTAAAAGTTCATTTGTCACCCAATCGTTTTGAAAAACATGTAGAATCCGACTATCTCAGAATTCGACGAAATTTGACGTGGTAACTCAATTTCGCGATATGAATCTAATGGTGAAGTTCATTGCTTCATCCGAGCTCTATAGAAATATGCATTTTAATCCCGCAAAATAGTGGCAAATTACTATTTTGCCCTTTGTCGGAAAAGTTCAAATTTCTTCGGGTTTCACACTCTAGCCCACAGAGAATCCTCTTTCATCAATCTCCTCCTACTATCCAATTTGTTTGACCAAATAAAACTAGCCATCATTGAATTCATACGAGCCAAAATATTCTTAGGCAAATTCACACAAGCTAAAAGATGAATAGGAATAGAGCTCAATACTGTTTGTACCAAAAGAACTCTACCCATATTAAAAAGCAATTTAGAATACCAACCCTCCATCCGTTGTCAAAATTTCACTAAAACCTCCTCAAGATACCTGATCCTAGTCCTCCCACTAAAGATAGGACAACCCAGGTAAGTAAATGGCATTTTTTGATAGGAATCCCAACCATCTCAGACAGTACTAGCCTCTTAGAGCTCCCAATATGTTTTGAACAAACATTGAGCTCTTAGGTAGACTTACCTTCTGGCCTGAACACATCTCATATTCCTTCAAAAAATTCAGCAAGTGCTCCAGAGATTTTTCAGCCCCCTTAAAAAAATAGAGTGTCATCTGCAAAGAGCAAATGACTTACTAAAGATGAGCCTCTTCCCAGATGAAAACCTTTCACTAGACCCTCCTGATAAATTCTGCATAGACCCCTACTCAAGACCTCTTTAGCCAACACAAATAAGAAAGGGGAGACGGGAACCCCTTGCCTTAACCCCCCCTAGAAGCAGGAAAAAAACCCCTTCTCAAAGCATTCACACACAGAGAAATGTTTTGATTTCCCAAACAATTCCCAATGATCTTAACAAAGAGCTCATAAAATCCAAAACAAGAAAGCACTTTCAACAAAAAAAGCCCACTCTATCTTGTCATACGCCTTCATCATGTCAAGCTTTAAAATCATGTTCTCACCCTCCACCTTCCTATCCAAGTCATTCACCATTAACTCAGTCAAGGAAATACATTCCCCAATACCTCTACCCTTGAAAAAAACATGATGCTCCTCAGACACCAACACAACCAGCAAAGGAGCTAATCTAGAGGTCAACAACTTAGTAAAAATCTTGTAAAGAAAATTACATAAGTTGATAGGCCTAAAGTCAGCAAAAGAAATTGGATTAAGCTTCTTAGGAATTATCACCAACAAAGTAGCATTTAAAGACCTTGGAATTATGTCACCTTTAAGAAAAAAATTAACTGCCTTTAACACATCACACTTAATGATATCCTAGGTTGCCTGGAAAAATTTTCTAGACCACCTATCCACCCCAGGAGCACTGTGAATTGACATAGAAAAAACAACAGATTGCTTCCCTACGAATCTCAGCATTTAACTCATACGTCACAATTCTAGGAATAACTTCAAATAAATGCTCCTGCATCTCATGTCCTTCAATTTTATCTAAGGTAGCACAAAAGTCCTCAGCACACTTCTCAATCTCCTCCTCATTATCAATCCACACACCCTCTCCATTATGAATTCTTTGAATTCTATTTCTAACTGCCTTTCCCTTAGCTAAGACATGATATAATTTAGTATTTTTTTCGCCCTCCACAGCCCATTTCACATTCACCTTTTGCTTCCAATACACCACCTCAAGCCTCAAGACATCATCAAGATCTTTTTTATGAGAATCAAGGGCTTGTTGGTTAACCAATGAATCCTCTATTTCACTAAGGATCTCAGCAACCCTCATCTTTACCTCAAGAACTTTAATACGATCAAAAATATTACCAAACTCCTATTTGTTCCACTTATAAACTTGTCTTTTTCATCTAAGTGATTGTTATGTTTTTGTTATTACATTAATAATTATCTCTATTTAATTTTTCCATCGCCTATATCAACAGTTTTTTAAAAAAAAATTGGATGTATCAAAGGTTGAAGATGGATATGATGTTGTTCTTGTTTTTTTTTTTTTTTTTTTTATGTTACATGGTATCCAAACTTGCGCCACTTGAGTTTTCTAATTAGTTATTGCGGCTTGAGTTGAGTTAGAATATAAAGGGATAAGGGTGGCTAGCCCTTAGGGAGTGTGAGAAAGGAGTTGGACCTTTAGCGGTAAGAACCACAACAAATGGAAACTATCATTTTTGTTTGACTATTCTATTTGGATGTTGGGATAATTACTTTCTTAAAGTTTTTCTTTAGTGCACATGAAACTCATCTATCTTAGTATGGTTTTCTTCACTGTATTAAATAAATAAATCTATTTGACATTGTTTATTTATGAGCTTGATCAAAATTTCTAGAGTTTGGTTTGGCGCTATCATTTTGGTTCACTGTACTAATGAAATTTTTTTACCTCCTGATGTAGTGTTTGCCTATAACTATTGACGTGGGGACAAACAATGAGCAGTTGTTGAAGGATGACAGTTTTTCCTACCCCAGGAATATTATGACTTTTTACATGAATTCATGACTGTTGTTCAGCAAAACTATGGTGAAAAAGTTCTAGTACAGGTAAGTGAAATATCGCTCTAATGTGTTAGACTTCACCCAAGATTTAGGCTTTCTGGATTTTAGAATTATTTAAGCATTTCTAACATTGGTAAAAAAAAATTTATGAACTCTCTTAGTTTGAAGATTTTGCAAATTACAAAGCTTTTGAGCTACTAGCGAAATATTGCACTACTCATCTGGTCTTCAATGATGATATACATGTGTTACGTCGTGGTTGATATTGTCACTGGAAGGTATTCTGTGTTCTTGTCTAATTTGTTGTTTCCATTTTTCAGGGTACAACAGCTGTGGATCTTGTAGGGCTTGTTGCAGCACTAAATTTACTTGGTGGTACTTTGGTTGACCACATATTCTTATTCCTTGGTGTTGGGCTAGTGAGATTCTACTCCTCCTCCTATTTCTAAATATTAACATCCTAGGCAGATAAGTAAAAATAACTAGGTAGAGTGTGGTATAGTACAGAAGTAAAGTAATGATGGCACCAAAAACTTATAGAGGAAATATTAGTGACTTTCCAAAATATTTTATTTATTTGTGCTCCAAAATCTGGTTTGCTTTGAGGATTTTCTATTTGACACCGATATTCCTTAGATCGTGGGTTGATTACTTGATTTGGTATGGGTATGGGGTATGATATTTTCTCTAATACGTGGCATGATGAAGATAGACTTTATTTGTACACTTGTTTTGGGTCACCATTTGCTTGGGAACTATTATTCGGATTGTTTTCACTCTTGTATTTGCATAACTATACTTCCATACACATGGCCAATCATTACTTTGATACTTACGATAAGAGTTTCAAGCTTGAAGACCAAGAAACGGAAGCGCCATTGAGGCCACATGAATAGGGTATAGCTTTGAACTACAACGCAAAACAACCTACCAACCAAATGAATAGGGTATTGCTTTAAACCGCAACGCAAAACAACCTACCGACCAAGGGTTGTGAATAACAAAAGTCAATAGTTCCATATTACTACAAAAACATTCAAATCACAAAAGTATATTTAAAGTAAATAGTTCTACATTTGTATTACAAAAACATTCAAATCAAAACCAATCAAAATATACTTTTGAAGATGACCAAAATTACAAAATAAAGTACCACATGGAGTTACAATTCAGGGTTAATGTTATAATTTATGGATCGGTTGGCATTAGGGTAACAATTTATGGATGGGCATTCGGGGGATCTTAGTCATGAACCCACTCCATTTGGGGTTGTGTGCCCTACCCACGACCCCTCTATCTCTGTTTGAGAATTATTTGAGGTATTCTTTCACCATTAGTCTATGGAGCAAATTGGTTATATGTAAAAAACTACTAGAAAGACTGAATTGATGGGGAAAAAAACCAATGTGACCAAGCATACACCTTGATGTTGGCTGATTAACCCTAATTAATGTATAATTTAATTAAGTTAATAGGTCAATTGTGTTAGTTAAACAAACTTAAACTAGCTAAAATAAGTCAAATTAGGGTTAGTGTGTGAATTAGGGATAATGCATTAATTGTTGTTCTTTTCAGGATTTTGTGCATCAAAGCTACAAACTACTGGGGAGCCAATTGTGTCAAACCTACAAACTACTGGGGAACCCAATTGTGTCAAAGTTACAAACTATAGGGTGTCAATTTTCAAAACTACAAACTATTGGATACAAATTATCAAAGCTGAATACAAAGGGGGATCAAAGTGTAATTCAAAACAGTCAAACAAGACTTTCATCCTCCCTTGTTACCTATAAATACCACCCCTTAGGACTTGAAAATCATTCATCTTTTGGTAATTAAAAAACCTCCAAAAGTATTATTTCTTTCTTTAAGTATTACTTTCTTTTATTGTATTATTACTTTCTTTTAATTTATTGCTTCTTTTAATTTAAGTATTGTTTTCTTTTATTGTATTGTTGCTTTCTTTTACTTCCATTGTTTGAGCTTCCTTCTTCCCTTAGAGAAGTGAAACTCTTCCACTTTTCTAGAGCTTACCAAAGCCGTGAAGGGTGGAACGTGATTCACTCATTCTTTGTCGAAGATAGGTCATTGTGTAATATGTTTTACCTTGTAATTCCTCTAGCTAGAGGGATGAGCATCACTCACTTTTCTAACTTTACCAAAGCCGTGAAGAGTGAGTAATTTATCATTCACTCTTTAAAAAGAGGTGATGGACACGTATAAATCATCCAAAAGTTATATTTGTGCATTTCGTGGGTATTAAATGTTTTCTCTCTTAGTTTATGTTTCTTTGCATTAGCTTAGCTCCAATTTTCATTTCTTCATAATGTATTCTCATTACATTGTTGTCTTTACATTAAGCATGAGTAGCTAAGCCTTTAAGTTGGCTAATCCAAGGGAGACCTCCTCTTGGGTATGTCATTTCAACTCATTTTTCTTCCTCCTCTCAGAGTACGATGGTTCAGTTTGACTAGGTAGAGGGTGGACGGGATTGTGAGTCTTTGATATCCTGTAGACTTGTCACGGGTTATACTTGGATCCTCAGTTCCATCTCATCCCTAGCTTCCCACGAATCAATCGTACATCTATGCTCTATTGGGGGAAGGATTCGAGTTGACTTGGTATTCCCATTAGAGTGAACCCTTTGGATTAACCAACATTTGTTCTATTTCATTTTCATTACAATCACAAACCAACCTTCAACCAACAAAAGATTTTTCGCTTTATTTTTACAAAAATCACCTTCATGGTGATACACCTCCTTCCCCGAGGAGACGACCTTCAAATACAATTCCAAGTAAAACACGATAAGCAAAAGTCTCTATGCACTTGGGGAGCATTTTTGTTCACACACACACATTTCATACATTTCATTCACCCGCCATTCCGTTGCCCTTTCTTTTGACATCATTCCAAGGGGGAGTGACACTCCCCTTCACACATAGATTATACACATTGAAGGATGATGTTCGGAGGTTAGTATATACTACAACGGAAACAACCAAGCATTGGTCTTACCACATCTTCAACTAAACCTCTTGTAATTTCTTGATGGACATGTTCAATTTTCCTGGTTTTTTCTATCGCTTTCCAAGCCCTTAAATTGGTGACATATGGTATCTAACTGTCAAAATAAGATCACAATTGATTTGTCTCACAATTGTCATCTTGTAATTGTAGGTTGGGACTGGTATAGTAGAGCTTATAGCTCTTGAGATGTCAAAACAGGTGTTGGCTTAGCACCATATACACACATATGGTTATGTTATTATAGCATATTTTCCCTGTGTTTGGCTTTGGCTTGATCATCTCTGATGCGATTCGGGTCCATGATGAAATGCTTCTTGTAGCGTGTAAGTATATAATGAAGAATAGTGTTGAATTTACTATAGCATACTAATATTGTCTACAAATTTAGGTGCTCCGATTCAAGTGAATGACAAAAAGAGAATACTTGACATCTTTGCCCTTGATGAATTCGGGACCCTATTACACTACAACTCGTCCCAAAACGCCTCAATTCGACATTTTATTTTGACCAAAATTTTTAAAATTATTTTAAATGAATGTTTTCAAAAATATAGATTTTCGCTAGTGGCTGGGTTTGGCCGGTCCCACCTAGGCCTCCCGAGATACATTTTTTGTCTAATTTTTACAACTATTTTCGTTTAGGCTCAAATTTGCATAGTAGGTGTATTTTAACATTATAAGCATGTTTATCTTCTATGACATACCCAAATTATCCTTCTAAACATGACTTATGATTCATATGTAATACCCTACCGGCAAATGGTGCATAAATAGTGCCCTACCGGTAAAACTAAAAAATTTATCCTCACTTTTTTCAGATCTCTACACTCTAGACATGTAAACTATTGTGTGATGAAAAATGAAAATGTTACGATATGTCTTTCAGATACAAAAATAACTATAGCCCTAGATGTCTACCTCGGGATCTAGAATCCCCTCGGGTGGGGCCTCCCCATGCACCGGCACGTCAGCTCCGAGGTCCTCCTCTAGCACCAAATCTGAAAATTGATTAACGGTAGGGGATGAGCACGAAGCTCTGTAGCAAAATCCTTCCAACTCAAACAAGGTTTAAAAAAATATATATATAAAACAGGTTGGTCTCATTTCACAAATAACATATATAACTTTGAAAATAAAAATCAGGACATTTAAACAGATCTCAAGTTTAAGCACCACAATAATTTAAGACATAAATGAATCCAATATCCAACAACTAGTCCATTCCACCATAAATCGTTTCTTCCAAGTTCCTGCGGAATCTCATACTTCCCAAGATTCTTGTAGAAATCATTTATGGTACAATAAACAATAACCCTTTTTCTGTATTCGTATCTCAGGTATGAAGTAAGATTTCACATGGTCACCATCGAAAATATCATGACCCACGTACAAACCACACAATTCCCTTTTTCCACGATACCCCGTGAGTGATAATGGTTTAGCCTTCGCAAGGCACTAACCCCATTACGAGTGGTAGGAATAGTTCAACCCACACGGAGTAAGAAGTCGTCTACCCACTCCATGATACCCGGTCAATAGTAACTCATGTTTATCCCCACACCCACACAAGAGATACAATACCAACTATTTTCTCAAATACAAATAATTCCATAAACCCCCAATCACATGGGTATTTCTCAAATCACAAGAGAATCAAATAATCCCAATAGAACATTATAAAAGAAAAGCATGAGATCATCATAAATATTATTTCATTACTCAACACAAAGCACTAGAGTTTTCGGAATCAACAATAATGGAGAAATTAAGGAAAACCCCCCTTTTTCTTGAAAACTAGGTTTTGAAGCAAGTAAATGAGTTTTAATGGTTACCCAACCACCAAAATGTTTAAAACATGACAATAAATGCAAGAATACCAAGAGTCAAGTATATAATAACAAGTAATTAAGATTTTTAAGCCAAAAGAATACATATAAACTAACCCTAACCTCAATGTAAGAGAATAGGAAGAATTCCCCTACCTTGAATCAAAGTTCCAAACCAAAACCCAAGCTCAAGAGACCTCCTTTCTCTCCTCCTTTCCTCTATCTTCTCCTAGGGTGCTAAGAGGTTTGGGGTGAGAGTGGAGTGAAAGAAATAGAGGCAAATGGGCTGAAATCTGTGTTTTAAACACAGCAGTCCCGACGGGTTACTGTTCACAGGCTGCAATTTGAGTTTTCTCCACAATTACGATTTTGCCACTAAAAATCTCTAATTTGATCCATATGACTACCCTAAGGTTTTTCGACGTTCCAAATTCATTTTTAATGTTATTTTAACCTAAAAACATTTATTTTTATGATTTATTTCAAAATTAAAATAAATTTACACTCAAAATATTAAAATTACTATTTTATTCCTCCGAACCGCCATATGTGCTAACGGCTATCCCAAATTCTTATGGTTTCAATATATATGGTTTATTCTTACGTCATTAAATATATACAAATCACTAAACAAGTAAATTACTATATTAATATAAACATGTGGGGGTTTACACCTTCAAAGTCTAAGAAGAAAGCACTACACTTTACTATCCAAGGAACACCATAGTGCAGATTTTTGGTCAACTTCAGAGAATAAACTGATTTGACTCAGGTATTTCTAGTATGTGTGACCTATATGGTTGGAAAGATATACGAGTTAGGGTTCTAACAAAAATAACAGTGCGCAATTTGGACTTTCCAACAAAGAGTTATGATCAAATTAGTGAAAGGTAGTCTCCCAGACTGCTTGGTTCTTCTATACTTGTCTAACTCGAGTTTGGGTGTCTTTTGTCACAAATTCTATCTCGTACCCATCTCCAATATAGGTAGGATGACTTTCATAAAGATCCATGTCTAGCATCATTCATTAACCAAAACCAAATTACCCTCCGTCTCCTAGAATCATCCATGACAACATAATGTAGAACTAGTATATTTAGAAAAAAAATCTTTCTTCAATTCCTCTAAGCTAGCTCGTTGATGAGAATGCAAATGTCATATTTTTTTTTCTCTTTCATTATTTAGCCCTTTATACTTATTATTCTTATAGTTTGATTTAGGATGTAAATAAAGACGTTAAAAGTAGAACGAAGCTAATAGGATGATTGTTGATAGTATAGACATGTGGGGATTTACAATCCACCCCCCTTAAAGAAAGTTTCGTCCTCGAAACTTACCTCAAGTAGCGAATAAGTGTGCGTACTTCTCTCGCATTTCTAGCTCCGGTTCCCAAGTAGCTTCTTCCACTCCATGGTGTTGCCACAAAACCTTCACTAGTTGGATGACTTTGTTGCGGAGCACCTTCTCTTTGGCATCGAGGATCTTCACCGGTTGTTCTTCATAGGTTGCTCCGTCTTGAATTTCAATATCTTTCAAGTCTACGACCTGCGTTGCATCCGATTGACACTTTCTCAACATCGACACGTGGAACACGTCATGTACCCCCGACAACTGAGTTGGTAACCGCAACTGATACGCCGCTTTGCCCACAACTTTGATCACTTCAAATGGCCCGGTATATCTTGGCGCTAACTTTCCCTTCTTGCCGAATCTAAATACTCCTTTCTTGGGCGACACTTTGAGGAACACGTAGTCTCCCACTTTGAATTCCAAGGGTCTTCGTTTTTGATCCGCATAGCTTTTCTGTCGACTTTGCGCTGTGAGTAGCCTCTCTCGGATGAGTTGAATTTTCTCGGTAGTTTCTCGAACAATCTTTGGTCCAAACAAACTACTCTCGCCGGTTTCCAACCAACACGTAGGGGATCTACACGGTCTTCCATACAATGCTTCATACGGTGCCATCCCAATGCTGGCCTGATAGCTGTTATTATACGCAAACTCCACCAACGGTAAGTGATCATTCCAGCTTCCTTTGAAGTCCAACGCGCAAGCACGTAACATATCTTCCACAATCTGTATCACCCTTTCAGATTGGCCATCCGTTTGGGGATGAAAAGCTGTGCTGAAATGTAACTCTGTCCCCATGGCTTGTTGTAGACTTTGCCAGAACCGCGCCACAAATCGAGAATCACGATCCGACACGATAGAAAGTGGAACTCCATGCAAGCGCACAATCTCACGGACATACAGCTGGCTCAAAGTCTCCAAGGTGTCCGTGGTCTTCATACCCAAAAAATGAGCGGACTTGGTAAGTCTATCCACAATAACCCATACTGCATTATGCCCGCGCGACGTCCGTGGTAAACCCGACACGAAATCCATGGTGATGTGATCCCACTTCCACTTTGGGATAGGCAAAGACTGTAGTAATCCTCCTGGCTTTTGATGTTCGATCTTCACCTGCTGGCACACCGCACATCGTGCTATGAACCTTGCCACATCCTTCTTCATTCCTTTCCACCAATATTGGCGCTTCATGTCCCTATACATTTTTGTGCTACCGGGGTGAATAGCAAACTTAGAGCGATGACACTCTCCAAGTATCTCCTCCTTTAGGGACGAATCATCGGGAACGCATAGCTTCTCCCCATATCTCAATTCTCCGTTTCTCAAAGACCAACCCTCCATAGTTTCTCCATTCTCCAATTTAGCTTGAATCGATGCTAATTCAGGATCCAAGCATTGCAATTCCACAACCCTACGTTGGAGAGTAGGTTGAGCCACAAGGTTGAACAAACATGGTCGGGATCCATCTTTTCCAACCCATAGATCAAAATCTCCAAGGGCATCCCTCATCTTCCATTTACATGCAAAAATATTGAGTTCACCCCAAGACTTTCTGCTAAGTGCATCGGCGACTACATTGGCCTTCCCCGGATGGTAGTTGAGTGTGAAATCATAATCTTCTAGATACTCAACCCACCTTCTCTGCCGAAGATTCAAATCTTTCTGTGTGAACACATACTTGAGGCTTTTATGATCCGAGAACACTTGAAACTTTTCCCCATACAAGTAACACCTCCACAGCTTGAGAGCAAAAACCACAGCGGCAAGCTCCAAGTCATGAGTGGGATAATTCTGCTCATGAACCTTTAATTGTCTTGAACCATAAGCAACAACCTTGCCTCCCTGCATTAGCACACATCCCAAGCCTCGTAGCGAAGCATCGGTGTACACATCATATCCTTCCCCACTGCTCGGAATAATGAGAACAGGTGTTGTCGTCAACCTCTCCTTCAAGGTGCGAAAGGCTAGCTCACACGCTTGAGTCCACACGAATTTTTCTCTTTTCCTTGTGAGGCGAGTCATCGGCATCGCAAGCTTTGAGAACCCTTCCACAAACCTCCGATAGTAGCCTGCTAAGCCCAGAAAACTACGTACTTCGGTCACATTCTTTGGTGGTTCCCACTTCATCACTGCCTCAATCTTTGCGGGATCAACAGCTACCCCTTGTTCCGACACCACATGGCCAAGGAATTTCACTTCCTTCATCCAAAACTCACACTTACTCATCTTCGCATATAACTTATGTTCTCTCAATGTCTGTAGCACAATAGAGAGATGGCGTCCATGTTCCTCGTGAGTCCGGGAATAGATTAGTATGTCATCAATAAACACGATGACAAACTGATCTAGATACGACCTAAATACCCTGTGCATTAAATCCATGAAGGCTGCTGGAGCATTAGTCAATCCAAACGGCATCATTGTATACTCGAAATGACCATACCGAGTACGAAAAGCAGTCTTAGGAATATCTTCCTCCTTGATCCGTAATTGATGATACCCTGTGCGAAGGTCAATCTTAGAGTAATATTTAGAACCCTTCAACTGATCAAATAGGTCGTCAATTCGTGGCAAAGGGTATTTGTTCTTCACAGTAACCCGGTTCAACCTCCGATAATCCGTGCACAACCGTAGTGTCTCATCCGTCTTCTTCACAAAGAGGACGGGGCTCCCCAAGGTGAAGTACTCAAACGTATAAACCCAATGGCCAACAAATGATCCAACTGCTTTCTTAGCTCCTTTAACTCCAAAGGTGCCATTCGATAGGGAGCAATAGATATGGGTTCGGTTCCCGGATAGAGATCAATCCTGAACTCAATCTCCCTATGTGGCGGTAACCCGAGTAGTTCATCTGGAAAGACATCCAGAAAGTTCGACACTATCAATACCACATCCTCATGGAATTTATCCCGATCGTCTCCCATCAAACTAGCTAAGAAACTCAAATGGCTTCCCGCCTTCGCTTTAAAAATCTACTACTCATAGTAGGAAATGGGTGAGAAGATTTGTTATCTTTCTTGAAAGTGAAAACTACCCCTCCGGGTAATTGAAATGAAATCCTCTTGTGAAAGCAATCCATCACCGCATGGAATTTTGACAACAGATTCATTCCGAAGATTATGTCATACCCCATCATGTCGAATGCAACCAAATCTACAATCAATTCTTGTTCTCCCATTTGAAGCATACAACCTCTACACACCCTCGTAGTATCTAACCGTTCTCCCGTAGGCAAGTCAATACTCAAGGCATGCTCTAGCTTCTCAAATTTCAATCCCAAACTAAGAGCATATGTATTACGTACAAATGAGTGGATAGCACCGGGATCAAATAAGATTCGGGCCCAAGAGTTGTAAAGAAGTACGATACCTTCCACTACGGCATTAGAAGCATCCTCATCTGGTTGAGTCAAAGCAAAAACTCTCCCTTGATTGGCCCCACCGGGGGCTTGAGCTTGTAACTGTCTCTGTTGTTGTGGTCTCGGTGGTGGTGGCTTATTTGCTTGAATCTGTCCTGTCGCTTGATTGGTCCTAGGTGGAAGTGAGGGGCATTGATTTTTGAAGTGCCCAAAATCTCCACATGCATAGCAGCGACGTGGGTCGGTGCCGGTCCTCGTCTGGGTAGCTCCATCTCCTCGGGCTGTCAAAAGTCTCTGTCCACCTGCCTGGTCTGGACGACGGTATGGTGCCGCCCGCTGTACTCCATTGGTGCTAGTGCCCGTCCTGATCGGACCTCCCCTTGTGAAATTCTGTCGCCGCTGGGTGTCCTCAACATCCCTCTCCACAAGTGCGGCTCGGTCAACTAGATCCCCATAATCCCGAATCTTGAGAGCCACAAGCTTCTCCCTGATGGCAGGCCTCAATCCCTGCTCAAAGCGTTTGGCCCTTCTTACTTCTGTGGATATAAACTCCATAGCATAGCGGGAGAGCTCGTCAAACCTCCTCTCATACTCGGCCACCGTCATGTTGCCCTGCCGTAGAGCTAGAAAATTGGCACTCATTCTGTCCCTCACTGATTCAGGAAAGTATTTGTCTTGAAAGATTTGGTCAAACTCCTCCCAAGTAAGCACGTCGGTGTTCCTTCTTCTTTTCACGGAGTCCCACCAATGGTCGGCCTCCCCCTCCAATAGATAGGTTGCCAAACCGACCCGAAGATCATCAGCAACTCCCATGCCATCACACATTTTCTTCACCCGGCGGATCCACCTATCTGCATCCAAAGGGTTAGAGCTCCCTTGGAACGTAGGTGGACGTTGTCTCAAAAACTCCCGAAGGACGACCATCCTCCGATTTTCATTCCCGTTGCCCGGTACTTGGGCTAGTGGATACGCCCCACCATTGTGGTTGTTGTTCCCATTTTAGTGTTGCACCAAAGTGGTAAGCTCTCGTAAACATTGGTAGATGCCGTTTATGGCATCGGGAGGTGGTGATGGTGGTGGGTTTGCTTGGCCACCACGACCTCGTCCACGTCCACGCACTCCGTCCATCCTGCATACCAATTCAAAATTTAGCTCCTTGATGTACAAGACATTCTAAGTATAGTTCTAGTCTAAGCATAACGTTTAGATAAACTTTCATCCAACAAGATAGTTTACCCTAGTCCTATTTCTCTAGCGGTGATACCAAAATTTGTAACGCCCCAAAAACCACCCTGGACAGCATTACCATTTAAAACTATTCATATCATGAGAGCAACTAAATAAATCCATGATTTACAAACATTCTTAATTTAACAAAATTCGGGCAGAGTCTCCTTTGTACGGGGAGCTCTACCCAAAAACTCAACCTGTGCATTTATACTACATTGACCACACCGGGTCCATTTAACCATCAAATAAAAATATTTCATTCATCATATATACTATCCACAATGTCATCCCAAAAAGAATAAGTCAAGTTATGACAGTTACATCCCAAAAGAATTACACTCAACTTTAGCAGCGAAATAAACAAAATACTAGACTATTTATGATCGTAAATAAGATTTCTTAGTCTAGTACAAAAATAACTATAGCCCTAGATGTCCACCTCGGGATCTAGAATCCCCTCGGGTGGGGCCTCCCCATGCCCCGGCTCGTCAGCTCCGAGGTCCTCCTCTAGCACCAAATCTGAAAAATATTTAACGGTAGGGGATGAGCACGAAGCTCTGTAGCAAAATCCTCCCAACTCAAACAAGGTTTAAAAAATATATATATAAAACAGGTTGGTCTCATTTCACAAATAACATATATAACTTTGAAAATAAAAATCAGGACATTTAAACAGATCTCAAGTTTAAGCACCACAATAATTTAAGACATAAATGAATCCAATATCCAACAACTAGTCCATTCCACCATAAATCGTTTCTCCCAAGTTCCTGCGGAATCTCATACTTCCCAAGATTCTTGTAGAAACCATTTATGGTACAATAAACAATAACCATTTTTCTGTATTCGTATCTCAGGTATGAAGTAAGATTTCACATGGTCACCGTCGAAAATATCATGACCCACGTACAAACCACACAATTCCCTTTTTCCACGATACCCCGTGAGTGATAATGGTTTAGCCTTCGCAAGGCACTAACCCCATTACGAGTGGTAGGAATAGTTCAACCCACACGAAGTAAGAAGTCGTCTACCCACTCCATGATACCCGGTCAATAGTAACTCATGTTTATCCCCACACCCACACAAGAGATACAATACCAACTATTTTCTCAAATACAAATAATTCCATAAACCCCCAATCACATGGGTATTTCTCAAATCACAAGAGAATCAAATAATCCCAATAGAACATTATAAAAGAAAAGCATGAGATCATCATAAATATTATTTCATTACTCAACACAAAGCACTAGAGTTTTCGGAATCAACAATAATGGAGAAATTAAAGGAAAACCCCCATTTTTCTTGAAAACTAGGTTTTGAAGCAAGTAAATGAGTTTTAATGGTTACCCAACCACCAAAATGTTTAAAACATGACAATAAATGCAAGAATACCAAGAGTCAAGTATATAATAACAAGTAATTAAGATTTTTAAGCCAAAAGAATACATATAAACTAACCCTAACCTCAATGTAAGAGAATAGGAAGAATTCCCCTACCTTGAATCAAAGTTCCAAACCAAAACCCAAGCTCAAGAGACCTCCTTTCTCCCTTTCCTCCTTTCCTCTATCTTCTCCTAGGGTGCTAAGAGGTTTGGGGTGAGAGTGGAGTGAAAGAAATAGAGGCAAATGGGCTGAAATCTGTGTTTTAAACACAGCAGTCCCGACGGGTTACTGTTCACAGGCTGCAATTTGGGTTTTTTCCACAATTACGATTTTGCCACTAAAAATCTCTAATTTGATCCATATGACTACCCTAAGGTTTTTCGACGTTCCGAATTCATTTTTAATGTTATTTTAACCTAAAAACATTTATTTTTATGATTTATTTCAAAATTAAAATAAATTTACACTCGAAATATTAAAATTACTATTTTATTCCTCCGAACCGCCATATGTGCTAACGGCTATCCCAAAATTCTTATGGTTTCAATATATATGGTTTATTCTTACGTCATTAAATATATACAAATCACTAAACAAGTAAATTACTATATTAATATAAACATGTGGGGGTTTACACCTTCAAAGTCTAAGAAGAAAGCACTACACTTTACTATCCAAGGAACACCATAGTGCAGATTTTTGGTCAACTTCAGAGAATAAACTGATTTGACTCAGGTATTTCTAGTATGTGTGACCTATATGGTTGGAAAGATATACGAGTTAGGGTTCTAACAAAAATAACGGTGTGTAATTTGGACTTTCCAACAAAGAGTTATGATCAAATTAGTGAAAGATAGTCTCCCAGACTGCTTGGTTCTTCTATACTTGTCTAACTCGAGTTTGGGTGTCTTTTGTCACAAATTCTATCTCGTACCCATCTCCAATATAGGTAGGATAACTTTCATAAAGATCCATGTCTAGCATCATTCATTAACCAAAACCAAATTACCCTCTGTCTCCTAGAATCATCCATGACAACATAATGTAGAACTAGTATATTTAGAAAAAAAATCTTTCTTCAATTCCTCTAAGCTAGCTCGTTGATGAGAATGCAAATGTCATATTTTTTTTCTCTTTCATTATTTAGCCCTTTATACTTATTATTCTTATAGTTTGATTTAGGATGTAAATAAAAACGTTAAAAGTAGAACGAAGCTAATAGGATGATTGTTGATAGTATAGACATGTGGGGATTTACAACAGCTTATAATTTTTGTACTTCATGTTAAAAGCTTGTTGTTGTTATGGTGTGCCTTCGTTGTATGTTATTAAGCTTTGGTTGGCTTTTGTGAGTTGTAATTTCAAAATAAATCCTGATCTTAATGAGTCTGGACATTTGAAGTCCAGATGGACTCGAATTGTCTGATTTCACAAGTGTCCTTTTGTGTTTTCGGGAAAACACGCGTTTAAGGATTTTGGTGTTTTAGTAATGGATGTAAAATTATTCGAGTGTGTAATTTTGGTATGGGTGTCTTTTTTATTAATCATCGTGATATTATCCTATCCTCTAATGAACTCTCTACACGCGACTGTTGGTGTGGCAAAAACATGAATTGCTCCCTTATGTCAAGAGGTGGACTTTAAGCAAGTTAATTTCAAGTTGAAAAAGTTTTAACATGTTTGATCAAAACTAAGTTTGATTGAAAAAAAAAATCCTCAAAGCTTATCTGGATAGGTTTAGTGGTCCAATAAAATTTTGGGTGGGACTGTTTCCACCCCTTAAATTTTTTTTTCCATCCTATTTAATTCTCACACTTCAAACTACTAATTTCACTTCATCTGTACTCACTCTATTAGATACTAAAGCCACTCTATCTATATTCACTAATTAAAAAATAAATTCATCCAATATTCTTTCAACCTATTATGTCGGCAATAATAAAAAAAAATTGGTGTATTATTTTAATACATAAATATTGCAGAAACAGAATAAAAATGAAAAACAAATAAATAATTTATTTTAAAAATATTAGTCAAAATATAACAAAATAACGTTAAACTCCTCAAATGTAAAACCCGGGTAATTTGAACTTTTTACTAAAGGAGCAAACTAGTAATTTGCCACTACGGTACGAGTTAAAAACTTGAATTTTTCTAGATCTCGGATGACCAAACAGACCTTACCATTGGATTCGTCTCGCGAAATATAGTTACCCCGTCAATGTTTGTCGAATTCCGAGATAGTCGAATTTTTTATGTTTTACGAGGCGATCGAGTCTCGGGTGACCCAAAAACGAGATTGTTACTAAAATTTTGAAAATTGGAAAATCATTTTGGGCAAGTTAAAATAAAAATATTTTGAACTTAAACCAGGATGAAATTTAATCGTTTCGGGGCTAAAACGGACCCGGGAAAAAGATAGCCTTGTAGCGCGTTGTGGCCCAAGTAAATAGAGGGTATAAATAAGGGGAAAAATCTAATTTCTCCCCTTATTCATTAGTCGGTTCTAACGTGTGAGAGGAAGAAAGGGAAAAACTTGGATTCTCCACTTCTCTCTACGATCTATGGAGATCGAGTGCTCAAATCTACTCAAGCCAAGAACAAAGATTGTTCTACGCGTCAAGGGCTACGCAACCACACCAAAAATGACGGGTTTTACCAAACCTCCAAAACCGGGATTTGGGGGAAATCAAGGCTTAGGTTCCATTGGTGTTCTTGAAGGTCTTCTAAGTTGATTTTATGCTTCAAGAGGTAGGGTTCCTTACTACTTTGGTTTATTTTCTAACCTAGGGTGTTATATGAGATGGGTAGGTTGTTAGAGACTTAACACTTACCATGTTTGTGAAATTGATGAAAAATGGGTATTGAAATGGTTTGAAATAAAGTTCCTAGCTTGGAATTAAAATGTGGAAATTACTTGTGTAATTTCATGGAATTTGATATTATGTGGGTATGCTATATGTTTATATTATGCATTTATGATTGAAGTGTGTTATGGGTACATATTATGTAATAACATGCTTCGGATATATTGTTGGATATTAAATGTTGATGTACGTTTATTGACACATTAACATGGTGATAAAGTTTGGTGATTATATGCATACGATATAATTGGTCATAGAATATGTAGAAAGGTGGTTAAACTTGCTCATATGACATTCATTACATATGGGGCATAACATTGATCTAGCAATGGTGCATTACATTGCATTTGCACGGAGGAACCGCATCCATGGACATGTGTGTGGGTGTGTGTGTGCCTGGTTGACATCAAACACCACATAGGCGGATGATGGCTGGGCTCGAGAAAGTTGGATCAAAGATCCGACTAAGTCGCACTGTTGCATGAAAAAAGAATTGGGTCGGGGTTAGAAATAAGGGCTAGACAATCCCTCAGGTGAGAGACCCGGTAATCGGATACGCACTCCGTTGGTATAAGAGCCCGTAAAGTGTGACGGTGTAGGCAGCACCGTTGGTGGAAGTCCATAGATCTCGTGTCGGTTGGGTGCCGTTTGTGGAAGTCCATAAAAACCCACCCCAAAAAAGACCCGGAGATATTTTTTTTAAAAAAAAATTTCATTGGGTGTGTAACGCCAATGGCGGGGGCTTGGAAAGCCCGATTTTATACTCATGACATTGCATGGGTGAAAGGAGCTAGGAAGGGCTCAGGTTGAGTTGCATTAGTGGGTGTCATCTCATATCATGGCATGACATGTTATATTCCAATATAGATTTGCTTAACCTTGACTGAAATGGTTGTTGATTGTTAAATGTTGCATGCGAGCATTTCATATGCACTTAGGTTTGGGGAGTAGCCTCTATAGGAAATACTCTACTAGGCGTGGCTCACGTTATACAAGAAAACATTTCAGGTGCGGGATATGCTCCGACGGAAGGCCCTCGAATGGGACCTCAAGGATGAAGAAAGCCGGGATGTGGCTTTATTTTGAAAAATTGTAAATGATTACGACAACTTTGTCTGATATGTAAATTCATGGGAATGAATGTAATAGAATTGGTATGGACCTTGTGTAATATGAAAATCTTCTTTATACGTGGGTTGGATGGAAATAATATATTTTGAAATGAATTGGAAATGAGAAACAGGTGAAATAGACAAATCTGGGCAAGACCTACCGGTAGGATCGTGTACAGGCAAAATTTTGTTTATCAGGAAAAAACTACCGGTAGGACTTTTCCTGTAGATAAAACCTACCGGTAGGTCCTACCAGTAGGTTCTCAAAAAAAATTTGAAACTTTAAAACTGTCTTCCCATGCTTTTGGACTTGGGGTTCTTTGGTTCTAAGGATATAAATGGACAATAAATAAGGATAAATTGGGGTATATCAGACCTTGGTTGGTAAAATGGTAGAACACACACGGGTTATACATGTAGGTAACAATCCCAGTTAAAAGGATTCTATTGACGTGATGTCGGATTGGGCGACAATCACGAGTATTTTTGCGAGTTGACAGATGGTCAACGGTAGACAAAGGACCCCCGTTTTAGGGGCGTCACAGCTTGGTATCAGAGCTTAGGTATACGATTTACCTAGGGCTTGATGGGCAAGGGTCTAGACCATTGCATTCATTGTGCATTTCATGTTATGTGCTTAAATTGCTACATATTATGTGTTATATGTTATGTGAATGATATGCATGGTACAAATGTATATGGAAAAAAGACACTAGGGTTAGAAAACATAACCTTGGGGTCGGAAAAATAAGGGAACGGGATGGTTCAAGGTGTAAATATTTACTAGTGGGGGCATAAGCTCTACTAGGGGAGACAAGGAGATGAATCTCAAGGTTTCAAATTTGATCCCTACTTTAGGATAGTAAATTGGTGCTCTATTGCTGTCTTACATGTGCGTAGATGGCAAGTAGAGGAAGAGGACGCCGAGGTGGTGGGCGGAACAATAATTAACCACCACCGGCCTTCGATCAACAAGCCTTCATGGAGGCTATTGGTACTGCGGTTGCTACTATTGCACAGGCAAGTGCAAGTGTTGGACAAGGAGGCTCAAGTAACCTCCAACGGTTCAAGGCACATAATCCTCCAAATTTTAAGTGAGGGGCGGATCTAATAGTGGCCGACCATTGGTTCCGACAAGTTAACAACATTTTAGAAGCAATGGATATCACCTCCGATGCCACAAAAGATAAGGCTAGCTGCATTCCAGCTAGAAAGAGAAACCCAACTATGGTGGGATTTGGCGAAGGATGCGAAGAACTTAGAGGTGATGACATAGGGAGAGTTCCGGGAGCTCTTCATGGGCATGTATTTCCCCGTGACTGTTCGACATGCTAAAGCCCATGAATTCTTGGATTTGAAACAAGGAACCATGACGGTGACGGAATACTTGGCTAAGTTCACAGAGTTAGCCCATTTTGTCGATGACTACATGGCCACGGATATGGCCAAAGTAAAGAGGTTCGAGGATGGATTGAAATTATCTATCCAAGGGAAAATTGTGGGTCTTTGCCTACAAGACTTGGACTCGATGGTCGAGATAGCTATGGGCATTGAGAGAGAGTTTGATAACGCATGAAGCATCCGGGAGACAGGTGCCAAGGACAAGAAGAAGTAGGGTCAATCCTTTTTTTCTAGTTTGGGACATAGGCAGAGGACTTCTACTCTGCAAGGATAACAAGGACAGGGTCACGGCTATCAAAGCCAAGGCCAAGGTCAATCCTCCCAAGGTGAGAGAAATCAGAGGCCTTCCTCTCAAGCGGGTTAGAGGACATGTTTTCATTGCCACCAGCTGGGTCACATGAAGTGGGATTGTCCTCAGAGGCAGCGATCCTAGAGTTACGAGGCGTCCCAGTCCCAGTCATCGATGGGGCACACACATACTCACTTTGTTCCTCCTTATCCCACCATGGGCGAGGGAAGCCAGTATCAGTTCTAGGGTGCTAATTAGGCCTCTACCACTTCACGAGCGGGGACTCTACAATCAAGCCAGCAGGGCCAGGGCATGGGTCAAGACCGAGGACAGTGCATGTAGGCCAGGACTTCAGGGATCCAGGGGCATGTCTACGCCATCACACCTTAGACTGAATTAGTAGATCAGTTAGTCATTCAGGGTACATTTCTGCTCTCTCGCTTATGGGCTAGGGTGTTATTTGACTCTGGTGCATCACATTCATTCATATCTGCATCTTGTGTGAGGGATCTAGGCTTAGAGGTTGATACCTTGAAAGAGCCATTGTATGTAAATTCACTCCTAGGAGCTAGGGTGTGTGTTGATTAGATATGTCAGGGTTGTTAGTTAGAGATCTCGGGGATTCTACTCACTGTGGACCTTAGGGTCATGGACATGTCGAAGTTCGATGTCATTCTTGGGATGGATTGGTTGGCGGCACATCGGGTCGTCATCGATTGTGATCGGAAGAGGGTAACTACCTACACACCGGATGATGTTTGTTTCAAGTTTCAGGGAGAAAAGCATGAAGCTTTGCCCCGATCCGTGTATGACTCTAGATGGCACAGGTAGTTAATGGGTTGACTTGCGAGCCTTACCTTGGAAGACGAGGTGAGATAGGAGCTAGATCTATCTCGGGTTGTCTCTGAGTATGAGGACATTTTTTTAAATGAACTATCGGGATTACCTCCACATAGGGATGTAGACTTTAGCATCGAGTTACATCCGGGTACATCGCTTATTTCTATGACTCCACATAGAATGGCACCGACAGAGTTGCAAAGAACTCAAGGTTTAATTGCAAGAATTGTTAGACAATGATTTTATTAGACCGAGCACTTCGCCTTGGGGAGCTCCGATACTATTTGTCAAGAAGAAGGACAAGACCCTTCGGTTGTGTATAGATTATCGGCAGTTGAACCAGGTCACTATCAAGAATAGGTACCCTTTGCCGAGAATTGATGATCTGTTTGATCAGCTAAGGGGAGCGCGAGTCTACTCCAAGATAAATCTTCGCACTGGCTACCATCAGTTAAGGATTAGGGAGGCAGATATCCCTAAGAAGGCATTCAGAATGCGGTACAGGCATTTTGAGTTCACTGTGATGCCATTTGGGTTGACGAATACCCCAGCGACATTCATGGATCTCATACATAGGGTGTTTCAACCCTATTTAGATCAGTTTGTTACAGTGTTTGTTGATAACATTCTAATCTACTCCAAGTCTGAGAAGGAGCATGATGGTCACTTGAGGATTATTCTCCAGACCTTGAGGGACCACCTGTTATACATCAAGTTCAGCAAGTGTGAATTTTGGCTTAGAGAGGTAAAATTTTTGGGACACGTAGTGTCGGCTTCGGGTGTATCCGTGAACCCAGAGAAGGTTGAGGCGGTCATGAGTTGGGAGAGGCCGAAGTCAGTCTTCGAGATACGTAATTTCTTGGGATTGGCAGGATATTACCAAAGATTCATTGAAGACTTCTCCCGACTAGTTTCACCTATGACGAGATTGACCCGGAAGGGGGTCAAGTTTGAGTGGAATGAATCGTGCGAGAAGGCATTCTAGGAGTTAAAGAGGAGGCTTAATTCAGCTCCTATTTTGATAGTCTCGGAAAGGGGACAGATGTACACGGTGTACTGTGATGCTTCCAGAGACGGACTTGGATGTGTTTTGATGCAGTCTAGGAGGGTGGTGGCTTATGATTCTCGACAACTAAAGAACCACGAGCAGAATTACCCTATGCACGACATGGAGTTGGTGGTCATTGTCTTTGTATTGAAGGCTTGGCGCCACTATTTATATGGTGAACAGTTTTAGGTATTTTCATACTACAAAAGTCTGAAGTATATATTTACACAGCAGGACCTCAACATGAGGTAACGTGGGTGGATGGAGTATTTGGAGGACTACGACTTCACTTTGTATTACCATTCCGGTAAAGCAAATGTGATGGCTGATGCACTCAGCCAGAGGTCACGGGGAGTGTTGGCTAGTATGGCTTCCTAGGAGTGGTAGATGCTTGAGACGGTAGGACAATTCGGGCTACACTACAGGGATCAGGCTCAGGGTATTTTAGGGAACTTGGTGGCTATGCCCTCCCTACTGAGTAGGGTGATCGAGTCTCAGGGATAGGACCCAAAGTTATTATCCATCAGAGATCAAGTGCAGACAGGTACCGATGAAAGGACTAGGCCATTCACTTGGATGGCAGTCTTCGATATAAGAGAAGGGTTATGGTTCCCCAGTTAGTGGATCTGGGAGAAGAGATCCTTAGGGAGTTCCATTGCTCCCGATTTGTTGTGCATTCAGGTGGCGCAAAGATGTACCATAATCTTCGTCGCCAGCATTATTGGAGCGGAATGAAGAGACACGTTGAGAATTTTGTCAGACGATGTCTCACGTGTCAGCAGGTCAAGGCTGAGCACCAGAGACCAGCGGGGTTGCTCCAGTCTTTGGAGGTGGCAGAATGGAAGTGGGAGCATGTCACGATGGATTTTGTGACCCACTTGCCACGAACATCATAGGGACATGACGCAGTGTGGGAGATAATGGACTAGCTTACGAAGTCAGCACACTTTTTGGCAGTGCAGATGACCTTCACACTGGAGGAGTTTTGTAGATTGTATATACGGGAGATTGTCCGGTTGCATGGGGTACCCGTAACTATAGTATCGGATCGGGATCCCAGGTTTATGGCTCACTTTTGGGAGAATTTCCAACGGGCCATAGGGACATAGTTGATAATGAGCACAACTTTTCATCCTTAGACGGATGGTCAATTGGAGAGGACCATCCAGATATTAGAGGACATGCTACGGACATATATCCTAGATCTCAAAGGTAGATGGGAAGAGCATTTATCCTTAGTGGAATTCGTCTACAACAATAGTTATCAACGTGAGCATTCATATGACACCCTAGGAGGCAATATATGGGAGGCCTTGCCGTTCTCTGGTGTGCTGGACAGAGGTGGGAGAGAGACCCTCTGCTGGTCCAAATTTGATCAGAGACATCTCGGAGAAGGTGGATTTGAAATGGAAGCATCTACTCGCGGCTTAAAGCCGGCAGAAGAGCTACGCCAACAAACGGCGGTGACCTCTAGAGTTTGAGGTGAGAAATCACGTCTTCTTGAAGGTAATGCCTAAGAGGGGAGTGGTCAGATTTGAAAAATAGGAAAAGTTGTCGCCGAGGTTTATCGGGCCCTTCAGGATACTCGAGAGAGTGGGTATAGTGGCTTATAGATTGGCATCACCACCAAATTTATCGGGTGTTCACGTGGTGTTCCATGTCTCTATGCTCTGAAAGTGTACTCCAGATCCGACACATATAGTGGATTGGGGTGAGTTGATTGTTGATGTGGATGGGACCTTCAAGAAAAGACCAGTCGTATATATGGATAGCGGAGCAAGTTTTGTGAGGCAAGACTGTGAGGCTAGTGAAGGTGTTGTGGCAGCACCGAGGTGTGGAGGAGGCGACGTGGGAGCGTGAGGATGCCATACGTACCAATCATTCGTTCTTGTTCGAGGATGGAGGTACATTTCTATAATTTTAAGTGTAATATTAATGTAGCATAGGCATGCGGTTAAATGTGTATTTGTGTGTGAATTTCGGGGACGAAATTCTTTTAAGGGGCGAAAAATGTAAAATTCGGGTAAATTTGAAATTTTTACTAAAGGGGCAAAATAGTAATTTGTCATTATGGTACGGGTTAAAAATTTAAATTTTTTTAGATCTTGGATGACAAAACGGACCTCACCGTTGGATTCTTCTCGCGAAATCTAGTTATCCCATCAATTTTTGTCGAATTTCGAGAGTCGAATTTTTTACGTTTTACGAGGCGATCGAGTCTTGGGTGACCTAAAAATGAGATTTTTAATAAAATTTTGAAAGTTGGAAAATCATTTGAGGCAAGTTAAAATAAAAATATTTTGAACTTAAACCAAGATGAAATTTAATCGTTTCGGGGCTAAAACAGACCTGGAAAAAAGAGAGCCTTGTGGCGCGTTGTGGCCAAGTAAATAGAGGGTATAAATAGGGGAAAATCTGATTTCTTCCCCTATTCATTAGCCGGTTCTAACATGTGAGAGGAAGAAAGGGAAAAACTTGGATTCTCTACTTCTATCTACGATCTACGGAGATCGAGTGCTCAAATTCACTCGAGCCAAGAACAAAGATTGTTGTACGCGTCAAGGGCTACGCGATCACACCAAAAAACGGGTTTTACCGAACTTCCAAAAATGGGATTTGGGGGAAATCAAGGCTTAGGTTCCATTGGTGTTCTTGAAGGTCTTCTAAGTTGATTTTATATTTCAAGAGGTAGGGTTCCTTCCTACTTTTTGTTTATTTTCCAACCCAGGGTGTTATATGAGATGTGTAGGTTGTTAGAGACTTAACACTTGCCATGTTTGTGAAATTGATGAAAAATGGGTATTGAAATGGTTTGAAATAAATTTCCTAGCTTGGAATTAAATGTGGAAATTACTTGTGTAATTCCATGGAATTTGATATTATGTGGGTATGCTATGTGTTTATATTATGCATTTGTGATTGAAGTGTGTTATGGGTACGTATTATGTAATAACATGCTTCGGATATATTATTGGATATTAAATGTTGATGTACGTTTATTGACACATTAACATTGTGATAAAGTTTGGTGATTATATGCATATGATATAATTGGTCATGAAATATGTAGAAAGGTGGTTAAACTTGCTCATATGGCATTCACTACATTGGGGCATGTCATTGATCTAGCAATGGTGCATTACATTGCATTTACACGGAGTAATCACATCCATTGACATGTGTGTGGGTGTGTGTGTGCATAGTTGACATCAAACACCACGTAGGTGGATGATGGGTGGGCTCGGGAAAGTTGGATCAAAGAACCGATTGAGTCGCACAGTTGCATGGAAAAAGAATTGGGTCGGGGATAGCAAGAAGGGCTAGACAATCCCTCGGGTGAGAGACCCGATAATCGGATACGCACTTCGTTGGTATAAGAGCCCAAAGTGTGTCGGTGTAGGCGGCACCATTGGTGGAAGTTCATAGATCTCGTGTTGGTTGGGTGCCGTTGGTGAAAATCCATAAAAACTCACCCCAAAAAAGACTCGGAGATATTTAAAAAAAATATAGTCATTGGGTGTGTAACGCTAATTACGGGGGCTTGGAAAGTCCGATTTTATACTCATGACATTGCATGGGTGAAAGGAGTCAGGGAGGGCTAAGGTTAAGTTGCATTAGTGGGTGTCATCTCATATCATGGCATGAAATGTTATATTCCAATATAGATTTGCTTAACCTTGATTTGAATGGTTGGTGATTGTCAAATGTGCATGCTAGCATTTCATATGCCACTAGGTTTGGGGAGTAGCCTCTGTAA
>CAUOFW020005683.1:0-26373 GCA_963454935.2 Ilex paraguariensis | reverse complement strand
TAATGTGGAGAAGAAACTGATCTCTTTTCCTTATCGAAATTAGTGGTAAATAAGATTTGTGGAGGATTTTAACCAACCAATTTTTTTCTTCCTTCAATCTTGCGATTCCATTGCATATTAATAGAAATATGGTGGCAGTTGAGTTTTTAAACTTCTTTCATTTTCGCGATTGCTTGACTCTTTTTTTTTTTTTTTACGTAAGGACAAAACATACCTTTTCCGTCTAAGATAGACTTAAAAACAAAATATTTTCGCATAGTACTTTTTGACAAATAAGTATTAAAAGGTGTACCAACTTCAAAAAAACAAAAAAAAAAAAAATTTGTATAAGGGCCTCTACTTCTAGCAAGACCAATTTAAACAAAGCCCAGAGCTTCGGCCCAGTTCATTATTAACAATCTCAACGGAGCATTTTAGACCCAGACCCGAGTTAGCCCAGCCCACAATTTACTATCTGTAGTTTAGTCACCTTTTAGGTTGAATTAGTTGGCCCAAATCTAACCAATCTGTATGTACATGTTGTACCAAATTGTTGAAAGTGGTTGGACCACATTTTATGTGGAATTGAAAAGTTGCACGATTTGGATTTGTTTTCATACGGTGTTATTCTTCTTCCAAGTAATGTTATTAGAAGTGAAAAAATTGGGATTAGTTACTGACATAATGATATAACATTGAATTAGTTTAATAATATTGTTTTAAGGGTAATTTTATCACCTAATACATCATTATGTCAACAACTTAAATTAATTTTTATATCCCAATAACATATATGTTATTTTCCACTTCTTAGCTTTCTATATATTTGTGTGGTGTTAATTGCCTATTGCTTTTGCATGATTTTATACCCTTGCATTATTCATAGAATCGGAAAAAAGAATACAACAATTAAAAGAAAGTTCTTTTTTTTTTTTTTGAAAAAAAGCATCAAATTAATTCTCAAAATGCCTTGTAATATTTTCTAAATATGATGACTATTAAGCATATAATTAATCATGTGTCTTTCAACTCAGTTAAATCCACGAAATTTCTATACAAGTGTCATGAATAGCATCACATTAATTTCACTCTACACTTTTCTTCGATATATATGTGCCAAATAACCCTTGATAAAATATGAGTAGGGCCAAACCATCACTTGTAGGACCCACCAGAGGCGGAGTCAAGAAGGTATTTAGTTTTTTTTTTTGGGAGGGGAAGGGAAAAAGGGAGAAGAACTCGAACCCTTAACCTTAAGAAAACAAAATCTTTACAAAATATGAAGTACTTTTTGACTAAAGACCCATTGAATAAGGAAGAAATCTAGTTTAAGGTGAAAACTTCAAATCTAAAATTTAATTAATATTTTTTAATCGATAACAATATAATAATAAATTTATATTTATTTAAATAGAAGTCAACCGTTAAAAATTAAAAATTAATTGTAGGCAACTTACAATTAATTTTACGTTTAAATTAAAATCAAAAACAAAGAAAAAAAATTATATCCAAAAATATATCAATCTCAAAAAAATTTATCACAATAGAATACACTAAACAAGAAATTAAAGAGTGCTTGCAGCTCATAGCTTAGGGAGAAAGAAAAAATAGTTAGACAAGAATCATAAATAAAAAGACGATGAAAAATAACAAAAAAGGTGGAAATAACTCATGTGAGGCTTGCACAATCACCAATTGCGTATTCTTATCTCTAGCTTTGTCAATCACTTCTTTGTTTTCATTTTATGTGAGTAATCTCGTAAGATTACTGTGTTTATATGATGAATTTTTTAAAGTTCAAATGTTTTTTTTTTGGTAAGTTATACTGGCACCTCTTGTTATTTTTGACTTTTTCAATGCACCCCCCCCCCCCCCCCCCCCCTTGTTTACACAATTACACTGACATCTCTTATCATTGTAATCACTAAAACGATATTGACTGATATCATAAAGTTACAATTTTGCCCTCTCATATTTTATATTTTTCCTTTTTAGTTAGAAGACCTTTGTTTATTCTACTAAGTTTCTCACTTTATTCTATTCAAATTATTCTACTCAGTTTCTCACCACATATTTCACCAAAGACAAAAGCAACCCATATCAAATCATGAAGCTTCGGAAGAGATTCAGAGAATAAGAGCTTTTGTGTCTTAAAGTTTTGGATCTTCAAGTGTTGAAAAATAAGATTTGAATCCAAACTCCATCTTCGGTGTTCGATCGCGTCGTTTGGGTAGAGAGCAAACAATGAGGTAATAGTCATTGTAAAGTATTTGTTGTTTAATGGAGGGTTAACAAGATGGATCATGTTTGTATGAGTTCCTGATATTATTTAGTGCATGCATGTAGAAATCCAAACAATGTTTCAAAAGTTTTGGTATTGCGGTGCAAACCTATATTTTCGGTTCAAATGTTCAATTAAGTTATTACTTTAAAGGGTTTCCATGTTAATTTATGGCCTAAAATTATTGAGTTTTTGTCGTTGAAATTATAGTTTGAAATTTCACGGATTCTGAAAATCAATGTTCATGTTTTCTTTGTTTTTTTTTTTTTCAGTTTCCTTTAAATATAGTTGTATACCTTGATAGATGGTTAACCCAAATGCAAATAAAATATAACTTACTCTATACCTTGCAGCAATCCTTATGTTTATGGGACAAACATTTTATCATCACACTTCATCTATTTGCCCAGTGGATATTCTCGTTGCATAATGGGTTGAACATTGTTTTCTTGATTTCTCTCATCTTATGTAACTCCAGTACCTAAACTACATTTATTCTATTATGAGGTTATTGTTAGAATTCTAAACCATGATATTCAGAATAATTTTTAAGTATGAGCTCAGGCGTTGAGGTCAGATAAGCAGGTTAGACCAAGAGGTCCGGAAAGGCACGCAGAGCTCAGAACTGGATCTCCCCCCCCCCAGACGCACCAACAGTGAAAATGATAAGGGTACAGCTGGATGACAACAAAAATCTTATAGGTGGCAAAGAGTCATGTTCAAGGCGCAAAATTCGTAACCAGCCAAGATCCTCTCCTAAGATCAAGGAGAGTTTCTCAAAAAACTAGCAAGGATCTTGGTGCAGATCTCGCAGAATTAGGGACAACCCTATAAATACTATGTAACGGCACCTAGAGGGAGAGAAAACCCTAGTAACATATATTCTATCCTGTAAACCTTCTGAATGATCAATAAAGAAAAAAAGAACAAGAACCTGCATTGAAGAGTGGATTAGCTGAGCTCCAGAGCTGGTGAACTACTATACTTTCACTCCGTCAATCTCCCGATTTTCCTCAATGCCAATCCTTGTTCTTTCAAGCCTAGTAGCTCAGATCTTGATAGTCATATACTGATTATCTCGGTTGTTCAAAATCACAAAGTTGCACCAAATTTACGTTGATTTACACCATCGGTTTGGTGCCGTCTGTGAAAAACGATTGTTCCTGTTACAAATACTCTGATCTTTCAATAACTGATGGTCTCAACTCGTAACATGAGCAGAAGCCAAACCAATCTACCACGAATGTAAGAACAACAAGAAGCCGCCAATGACAGATAGCCTGAGAATGTCCTAGAGACAAATCCCCCCGTGGGGAATCCCCACACAAATAATAAGTTGGAGGCCCTTCGCCTAGTTAATCAACGCCTAATACAGCAGAATAAAAAGCTCCTAAAGCTCTTGCAACGCCCTCAGGAGGTGCGACCGGCCCAAGAAGGCCAGAATAACCCCCTCATAAAGAGTAACAACACCTCGATCCCCTCAGAGAAGTTAATGAAGGAGGAAAAAAAAGTCAGACCTGGGGACAGGATCCTCATCCACCCCCAAGGAACGGACACAATGAAGAGTTACAAAGTCAAAATATTGGGGGTGAAAGGAATGATTTTCTCCCTTATCAACAGGAGTGAAGAGAGCAGTACTGGGAGCAGCGCTTTAATGACATCCAGTAAGAGCTCAGCCATATGAAGGAAGCTGTGAAGAGCAAGGCTCCATTTACAATGGATGCCCTGGTGCAACAGACCGAGTCATCATTCACCACAGGCGTGTTGCATTTTTCCCTTCCCCCAAAGTTCAGGATGCCGCAGATAGAAGCTTTTGATGGGATAAAGGACCCTGTGGACCACCTAAATACTTACAAGAACCAGATGGATCTCCATGGATACCAAGACCCAGTGCGCTGTAGAGCCTTCGCCATCACGTTAAAAGGGTCAGCCCTGACATGGTTTAATAGGCTCCCCTCAGCATCGATCTCCTCCTTTAAAGAGCTTTCTATATCCTTCGCATCTCACTTCAGAGGAGTTCAGATATACAGAAAGTCGAGCTACCACGTATTGAACGTAAAACAAGGACCCCAAGAGAACCTCAGGTCTTATATCCAGCGGTTCAACTCAAAATCCCTGAAAATGGATGTCCCAAATGAGAAGTTTATCATTACAACGTTTATAGTTAGTTTAGGCATGCAATCCAAAGACCTGATGTTTTCTACTTTAAAGAGCACTCAGGCAAGTATGACTTAGGTATTGGCTAAGGCAGAAAAATACATAAACGGTGAGGAAGCTCTTCTCTCAAAGGTGGGGAGCTCATCTACTCAAAAAGACAAAGTGAAAGAAGAAAAGAAAAGGGGCCGAAGTCCCAGAAGAGAAAGAGGGCATGATAGGTCTCCAAGAAGGGACAAAGATCGCTCCCCCAAAAGGAGGGGAGATGTCAGAGATCGCTTAGGTCCGCCACAGCCAGAGTTACAGCCAAGGTATGCACCTCGGCAGCTCCCCCCCTCACTGCAACGATATCTCAAATCTTATATGAGGTACAGAACGAGAAATTCTTGAGGTGGCCACCTCGGATGAAAGCAAACCCGGTGAAAAGAGATCCTACGAAGTATTGCAAATACCATAGAGATCATGGTCACCACACTGATGATTGTATCCAATTGAAGAAAGAGATTGAGTTCCTGATCCAGTGAGGGCAGTTGCGCCACTATGTAGCTCGGGATAATCAAGACCGAGCCCCTCCACCTCCACCGCCTCAGCAACAAGCTCCTGTGCAGCACCAACAACCCCTAGGGGGAATTAGAGTAATTTCTAGAGGATTCACAGGGGGTGGAGAGTCTAGTTCAACTCAGAAGGCTCACCTGCAAAGAATCAGAGCTGGCGAAGCGTTAAAAATGCACACTCTGTCCAAGGCACCTCAGCTGAACACATCCATCACCTTTTCAGACTCAGACTTGGAAGGCTACCAATACCCCCATGATGACCCATTAGTGGTAAGAGCTGTTGTGTCCAACATAACTGTTTACCGAGTTCTAATTGACAACGGGAGCTCAATAGATATCATATTTGTTTCTGCGTTTGACAAAATGGGCATAGGTAGGGAAAAGTTGGAGCTAGTCAGTGCTCACCTGTTGGGGTTCGCAGGAGAGAGGGTATTGCCCCTGGGTTCAATCCTGCTCCTCCTCATTATGGGAGATCCTCCCTGCCAGGCCACCACCACAGTAAAATTCCTAGTGGTGGATGCCCCTTTTGCATATAATATACTTCTCGGGAGGCCCTCTCTCAATGCGATGAAGGCAATCCCCTCTACCTATCACTTGGTTACGAAATTTCTTACAAAAAATGGAGTTGGAGTGATCCAAGAAGACCAACGAGTAGCAAGGGAGTGCTACATGACCTCGATGAAGCAGAAAGAAGTCGAGAATGTCCAGCTAGATGAGGTAGATATATGGGACGAACTGGACACTATGCAAACGCCATCAGAAGAGCTAGAGTCTGTTTAGCTTAATAAGGAGCTAGAACACCTTGTTTACGTCAGGTCTAAGCTAAGCAAGGAAATAAAAGACCTTCTCATACAATTCCTAAAAGAGAATAAGGGAGTATTCACTTAGAAGCAAGAAGACATGGAAGGAATCGACCCTTCGGTGATCACACACAAGCTAAGTGTGAATCCCACCTGCAGACCAGTTAAGCAAAAACAAAGAATTTTTGCCCCAGAACGCCATAAGGTAATCAATCAGGAGGTCAGCAAACTTCTCCATGCCAAAGCCCTTAGGGAAGTCGACTACCCTACCTGGCTAGCCAATTTGGTTCTTATTAAGAAGACTAACGGCAAGTGGCGACTCTGCATTGACTTCACTGATCTCAATCGAGCATGCCCCAAGAACAACTTTCCTTTACCTCAGATCGACCTAATAGTGGATACCACAGCAGGATATGAACTACTCAGTTTCATTGACGCTTTCTCAAGATATAATTAGATTAGAATGGATCCAGCCGACGAAGAGAATACCTCCTTTATAACTAAGCAGGGAACGTACTGTTATCAGGTCATGCCTTTTGGGCTAAAAAATACAGGAGCCACCTACTAGCGTCTAGTGAATCGGATGTTCCAAGGGAAAATTAGAACATCCATGGAGGTCTACATCAACGATATATTGGTGAAATCACTAAAGGCAGAGCTCCACATTGCACATCTAGCAGAATTGTTCCAGGTCCTTAAGGAATACAAGATGAAACTCAACCCTACAAAATGTGCCTTCGGAGTATTTGCAGGAAAATTTTTGGGCTTCATAATCAACAGTAGAGGAATTGAGGCCAACCCTGAAAAGGTAAAGGTAGTCTTAGATATGCAACCACCTTCTAATGTAAGGGAGATTCAACGCTTAATAGGAAGAATAGCTGCCTTGAGTCATTTTGTCTCTAGATCGAGCGACGAGTGTCAGCCCTTTTTTCAAATCTTAAAAAAAGCGTTTTTAGTGGGATACTCGGTGTGAAGAAGCATTCAAAGCTTTGAAGGCCTACCTGAGCTCCCATCCCGTTCTGGTGAGCCCATTGGTGGGAAAAGTGCTAACTTTCTATCTAGTTGTTTTAGATTTCTCAACTAGTGTAGCGCTAGTAAGGGAGCAAGATAGGTCTCAGCAACTAGTTTACTACTGCAACAGAGCTCTGAGGGGGGCAGAGGAGAGGTATCCAAAAATGGAAAAGCTTGCCTTAGCGTTGGTAACTATGGCCAAAAGACTTAGACCATATTTTCAGGCTCATACTATCAAGGTCCCAATAGAACAGCCAATGAAACAAGTGCTGCATAAACCAGAGTCTTCGGGGAGGCTGATAAAGTGGGTCATAGAGCTCAACGAGTTTGACATCAGATTTAAGCCTAGAACTGCGATCAAATGACAAATTCTAGCAGATTTCATCGTGGAGTTCACAACACCAGCACCTATG
Source organism: Ilex paraguariensis (assembly GCA_963454935.2). Taxonomy (NCBI): domain Eukaryota; kingdom Viridiplantae; phylum Streptophyta; class Magnoliopsida; order Aquifoliales; family Aquifoliaceae; genus Ilex; species Ilex paraguariensis. The sequence goes on along the minus strand of CAUOFW020005683.1, from coordinate 19,181 downwards.
GAAGCAACACAGCTAGTGTCTGACCTCCCTACATGGAAACTTTTTGTAGATGGAGCTGTCAATGCTCAAGGAAGCAGTGCAGGTCTGATACTGACCTCTCAAGATGGAATAGACGTCGAATACACCCTCAGATTTGGGTTTAAAGCTTCAACGAGACAAAGTATGAAGCTGTCATTGCCATACTTAATCTTGCTCACTTGATGAAGGTAGAACAGTTGGAGATCTGCAGTGATTCCCAGTTGGTAGTAAAACAAATAGAGGAGACTTATGAAGCTAAAGGCGAGAAAATGGTCATTTACCTCAAAAAGGTACAAGAGTTGATCAAGTTTGTGCAAGTTAATATTAGACATGTCCCAAGAGTTGAGAACTCACGAGCAGATGCATTGGCAAGATTAGCAACAGCTTCACAGGAAAGATTGGATAGGCTAATTCCAGTGGAACACCTAGCAGAACCGTCCGTATGTATTGAGGATGAACAAGTACTACCTGTGCAAGCCCTACCGAGCTGGATGGACCCCATCCTAGGGTATCTTCAACATGGAAATTTGCCAGAAGATCCCAAAGAAGCTACAAAACTAAGAACCAGGTCAGCCAGGTTTTCTATCTTGCAGGAAAACTTGTACAAGCGAGGTTTCTCAGCATCTCTTCTCAAATGCGTTGGGGGTGAAGACGTCAATTACATACTTAGAGAAGTCCATGAGGGAGTATGTGGAAACCACATCGGAGGTTGGGCTTTGGTAGGAAAGACGTGAAGGCAGGGATATTATTGGCCTACAATGCTCAAGAATGCTACAGATTTGGTCAAAAGATGCAAGATCTGCCAAGTACATGCCAACATCCCCTATTGTCCACCAGAGCTCTTAACCTCGGTGATTAGCCCATGGCCCTTCCAGCAATGGGGTCTGGACATACTGGGACCCCTTCCTACCAGTATAGGACAGTGCAAGTTCGCCATCATCGGGGTAGACTACTTCACCAAATAGGCAGAAGTGGAACCTTTGGCAACAATTACTGAACAAAAAGTCTAGAGCTTTACCTGGAAATCTATAATTTGCAGGTTTGGTATTCCTAAGGCAATTGTCTTTGACAACGGGAAGCAATTCGACAATCCAAAGTTCAAAAACTTCTGTGTTGAGCTCGGAATTAAGAATTACTTCTCAGCTCCAGCTTATCCACAACCTAACGAGCAAGCAGAGGTCACCATTAGGACCATAAAAGCAACTCTAAAGACCAAGCTTGAAGATCTAAAGGGTAAATGGATGGAACACCTCCCAAAATTGTTATCGGCCTAAAGAACAACTACCAGGTTAGCTACTCAAGAAACACCATTTGCTTTGGCCTTCGAAACTGAAGCAGTGGCGCCTGTCGAGATTAGGCTTCCATCCCCCAGGACTGAGTCCCTTCTATTGAGCTTGGATCTCTTAGAAGAGAAAAGAGAGGCAGCTCTGCATCGTATCAGGATTTAATAGAGAAAAACGGTTAGGTACTACGATAGAAAGGTCAGACACAAGAGCTTCAAGGTAGGTGACCTAGTACTTAGAAAATTATTGTTAGCAAGAAAGGACCCCACTCACGGGAAGTTGGGACCTAATTGGAAAGGTCCCTATATCATCTCGCGGGTAGTCAGACCAGAGAACTATGAGCTACAAATGGAGGAAAGGAAAATCCTACCCCACTTTTGGAATGCAGAACATCTTGAGAAATTTTTTCAGTAAGCCAATTTTGTAATTTGATCATTCTTAATAAAACCGCAAGTCTTTCATTCATCCCTATGAGATTGCATAAAAAGAGTTGAATAGCTCACAATGAACTTTTCAGTTCATAAAAAGAGCTCAATAGCTCGCGATGAACTCTTCAGTTCATAAAAAGAACTCAATAGCTCGCGATGAACTCTTCAGTTCATAAAAATAGCTCAATAGCTCGCGATGAACTCTTCAGTTCATAAAAAAAGCTCAGTAGCTCGCGATAAACTCTTTAGTTCATAGAAGGAGTTCAATAGCTTACGATGAACTCTTCAGTTCATAAAAAGATCTCAATAGCTCACGATGAACTCTTTAGCTCATAAAGAGAGCTCAATAGCTCACGATGAACTATTTAGTTCATAAAACGAGCCCAATAGCTCATGATGAACTCTCTAGTTCATAAAAGTGAGTTCAATAGCTCACGAAAATGAGCTTGTAGCTCGAGGGTAGAAGCATACGACAAAATTCAAAGCAAAATCACAAGCTCACCAATCGACAGAGGAGAATTTAACCATCAGAAAAAGCAAAAGCTCAAAAATTAAGTAGCAATAAAATAAAGGAAGCAAAAAAATTACAAGAAACATTCCCAGTTCTTAATCTCCCTTGAGGCATCTCTGGAGCTAAGCAACTTCTTCCTTTAGGCGGACGTTTTCATCTTTTAGTTTGTCCCTCTCCTTCTGTGCTTCTGTTAGAAGATTCATAAGTTTTTGCCCAGATGAAGAGAACATAATTGTTGCCAGTGAAGATCCAGATGAAGATGAAGAGTCACTATCAGGGCCGCTCCTCTTGCGCTTCCTAGAGGATGTACCAACAGCCTCATCCTCATCAGATTTGGAAGGATATGAACCAGTAAAATCTGGGTAAGAAACAAAATCCATAGTAGCTCCTGCAGCACTGAATAGAAACAGGTTGTCTGGTGTCATTAGCTCAGAGTAGGGCATAGGCTCAACATTGATCATCTGTTCAATTTGCATCTCCTCCAATAAGTCCAATTTAGGGGGCCTACCAACCAAAGCAAAACTTTCGATTAGGAAATGACATTAGGAGACCTGAACAAGAAAAGATAGTCAAGATATTTACCAGGGTAAGAATAGCTCTTCCAGGACCTAGGAACCCTGCATTCTCTATAATGCAGCTCAACGGATCTCCAAGAGTCACCAGAAACATAAAAGTAGCAGTGAGTCCACCACTCACGAGGAGAAGGAAGGTCAAGCACTAGACGACGAAGCTTGAAATGCCTCTATCGAAAACAGATAAAACATGGGACCTTGTCCTCTTCAGGTCAAAAAAGTAAAAGAATTCTCCTATAGTGGGAAACTTGCCATCACCCCGTAAAAGCGCCAGAACAGGAAGAAGCTAATCATGGTGGCCCATCCCTTGGGAGAGAGACGAGAGGGACACAAATCGTAATAAGCCAAGATGTAACCAACGACGGGGTGAATGGATAGACACAACCCCATTTCCAAAGCTCCTTCAAAGAAACACGTCTTCCCTCAAGGAAGATAATTGTAGGGCTCATTAGAATATGGGGCCCGAAGATTCAATTCCATGTCAAGAAAGAAGTTCTTCTTTATCCCATCTAAATCTAAGGATGATATTGACAAAGGAACTAAGTAGCGGGTCTGCCACCCCCACTCAATTCCAAAAGAGCTTCGTTCTCTGAACAGGGGCAAAATTGGGATAGCCATTGAGAGATTTAGAGAAGGTAAAGAAGAAGAAGAAGAATGATAAACCTTCAAGAATCAAAAAGAGACTCCGAGAATAAGGAAGATCTAAGAAGATATTGCAAAACCGTTGGGCCACCAATCTTTAAGCAATCAAAGAGTACACAAGAACCAAAGTCGGCGGACCTTTGGGTTTTCCAATTTAAGAAGATGGTTACACTTTTTGGAAAGCAGTTGGGGAAACACGTAAAAAAAAAACCTCGATTGGATGATTCACACAAGGTCAGCATCCAGAAGAGCTCAGACCCAATAGTTTCAACATTTCCTTGATACTCCTCATCCATCTCAAGCATTAGTAGCCCTCGACAATCCAACAAAAGTCTAGTACAATAAGCTGCAGCATAACTTGGGAGCTTAACTCTGAGTTCATAACAGAACTCAACAATCCTGGTAGACCTTTTGAGCTCTCAGCTTCTCAGATGTCTATAGGTTCAGCTTAGTTCGTATGGCTGCAGGGACATTCCAAGGCAGCCCCCTACTTCTCAGATATCTATGGGCTCAAAACCAGCCTGTATGGCTGCATGGACCTCCAGAAACATCTCCATAAGGCCAGCTAATTTACATCCCTCTTTGGTATACTGGCTAAAATGGGACTGGTATTTGTTGAACTCATCCCCCATCAAAGCTCCCATGGATGCACTTCTGATGGACCTTAGCATCAAATTACTAACTCTCTCCGCCAAATCCAACAAACACAAGTATGGAAATCTCCAAAGGTCATACCTCAGTTCCCTTCCTTTGAAAGGAGCTTAGTGAGCCAGTAGCTCGTTTAGGCTTGCATTTTCAACAGATTTGCTTTAAGAAGAACTCAGTACTCCTCAAAGCAAGAGGGGCAAGGAAAGGATATAAAGTAAAACAACACAACTCAAAGGCCAAAGCTAATAGATCAGCGTTATAAATATAATACAGAGAAAAGAAGCTATGAATCGATGGTGCTTTTCAAAATAGAAAAGAGTTACAAATTTTCCTCGTTTTAAGTCGCATTTTAAAGTTATGAGTCAGAATGAGCTTAGAGTTATAAATTTTCCTCATTTTAAGAGCCCTAAGTTTCTAAAGAGAGAGTAGTTGGGGGACTTTGTAGTTTAATAGTAGAATTCCTAGCAGCAGGAGCAGGAGGGGAGCCTGGAAGCTCTGCAAAAGAAGTAGTTGGAAAATCCTCCATTGAAGGCTCTAAGAGAGAAGGTGCTGGAAGCTTGAAAATCAGAGTTTCTGCGGCAGGGACATCAGCCTCTGTTGATGGTGAGTTCAGGGCTAGAGCTTAGGAGACGAGATCGGTAGAGAAAGGGGCAACCTCAGAAGCAAGAGAAGACATGGTGCTAACCTCAGGGTCGGTTGCCTCAGTCTTCTCCTTAGTGGGGGAATCAAAATTGAAATCTTGTCTAGGCTAGATCTCTTTAGCTCTGTCTTTAAAGGTAAGCCACCCGGAAGCCCACTGAGTAGTGACGTTGTCAGCTAGCTTGGCAATCAGGTTGTCTTTCTCCTTACCTGCTGCCTCTCCACCTCGAGCTCATTTCGAAGAGCATCATTCATCTCAACAATGAGGTCATATTCCCTCTTCATATTTCTGTAAGAGCTCGAAGCTTCAAGGGACTCCTGACTGACTTTAAGTCATTCATCTGTTTTCTACCTAAGCTCCCCAAATATTTTCCTGAGCTCCTCCTTAGTCTTTTTGGCCTCTTCCTTGTAACTTCTACCCTTACCCTCAATCCTCTCCTTCTTGGCTTTCAAGTACCTATTTAGGGAAGTCTATCTCTCCATTTGCTCTTGCAAATCCTGGACTTGGGCCTTGAGGTCGCTGTTTTTAAAGGATAACTCTACGACCTTAAGCTCAAAAGCTATGGAAGATGGAACAGAACCTTTCATAGCCTAGATCCTTTTTAGCAACCCGCTAATGGGGATGGCCATCTGAGAGCAAACATAACCCAAGAGAAGCTTAGGTCAGAACGATCAAATATTATAGCAAAGCTTACGAAAGTAGCGGCAAAGAGGGTAGTAAATAACGAACTCCCAAGTGGCATAGTCGAAGCCCGCTGAATGTCAGACTCTAGGAGAATGGAAGCAATGACCTCTACAGTTCGCTTTACGTTATCAATCAGAGAGCTCGAGCTTGCCTTAACACTCACCTCTTTTTCACTCTTACAGATCTTTGAATGTTTTAGAGATGGTCCCTCAATGGGACAAGGGGAATGGTTCCCGGTAGGATGCGAGAAACCATCTCCAAAGCTCTCTCAACCTCTACTGAAGAGGGAGAGGTTGGGATCAAACCTTGCTTAGGAGCCCCACCAGAAGGAAACAACCTTGTCTCCTGAGAGAGAGAGGTCTGTGCAGCCTTTGGGGAGTTCGAGGAGGGTAGGGGCCCCACTTGGGTCAATTGAGGTGAAGTAGGGGGCACCTCTAGTCTTGGAACTTTGGAGGCTGAGACACTCCTTGACCCGGCCTCAGCCTTGCATTTGCTTCCACTCTGATTCTTCCTCATCAAAGCTAGTTTGGCATTTCGATCCTTCGCGGAGGGCTCCATTGAGGAAGAACCTAGAAATTCAAGAAAGAACCAACATAAGAAAGGAGGAAAATGGAGGAGGCAAAGGTAAAAGAGCAAAGACAAAGGTGGAAAGGAGCATCACCTGCTACCTCCTTAACTCTAACAATGGAGAATGGGATTGGGGCTTCTACTGTTAACTCTGGAAGGCTGAATCCTTCCCTTACTAAAACCCAAGGCTTGATGAGTTCAGAATATTTTTCTGGGTCACACTTCTCCAACCTTAGCAGCACCTATTCGTCCTCAGCACTGAGCTCAGGTCGAACACCTGAAAAATAATATAAGGCAGGACAAGGTCAGGAAGGGTCTCCAAATCCGAGCTTGGTTAGTTTGAGCAAGGACTTACCTAAGTTATCAAGGGCAGACCAGGATCTAGGGATTGGGAGAGTATCTGTCTTATCAGTAGAATTATACTCCTAATGTTCTCCCCACACGAAGAAGAAAATTTTTCTCCAGCCCTCGTGGGAGCTCAAGAGGTCAGAAATAATCTGTTTAGCTTTTACTCGTTTAGAAACATACAAGAAACCATCAATGGGGGTATACTTAACATTGAAAAGCTCAATTAGTAAGGAGATGGTGGGAACACCAAGCTTGTGTTGCTTGAAGAAAACAAAGAGGCCCACTAGGACACCCCAGAAGTTAGGAGACAGTTGAGTAGGACAGTCGTTGAAATGTTATAGAATACTCTTGATAAAAGGGTGTAAGGAAAAGCGCAAACCATTCTCAAAGGTAGCAATAAAGAAGCAAACCTTCTTATAGACCTAGGAGACATATGGGGTAAATTTATCTGGGCACCAGAACTAAACTCCTAGGGGAAAACCATAGCAAGCACTGAGGACCTTCATAACAGATGGGTAAACCTCACTGGGGCCTGCAAGCTCTACAACTCTAAAGGCCGCCCTTGCACACCTCGGCACTACCTGAGACGCTAACTCCACTCACCTTAGTCTTGCCCTTACTAGAATTTTTGGGTGCAGGGGAGACAGATGGGGGAGTTTCCTCAGCATTTCCCTCAGCTTCAACAGAATCAACACCAGGGAATTTATCGATTTTCTCACCTACCTCACCTAAATCAGAGTTATCCTCAGCAGTCCTATCCCCCAGGAGGGAGACAGAGGAAGGGGTAGCTTCAGAAGAGGCAGACATGACGGGACAAGAAAAAAGGAGCCTAAAGGTGCGATAAAGAGGAGGAATATTTGCGAAACACTCCCTAAGGGTTTGGAGAGCAACACAACAACTCCCAATAAGGAAGACCCTAGTGGTCGAATAAGGGTCCAAGAAAAAGAGAATACGAGATAGAGATCGACCTCGATTTCTAAAATAACAGAATCGAAAGGTCCAAAAATACAGAAATCACTTAAAGTCTGGGGGATCCAGAACGAAGAGATTAATAGAGGGCAAGAAGCGTACCTAGGAGAGGAGGAACAATGGGCCAAAGCCAGAATCGAGGGCAAAGAGCAAATCTCGTCGAAACCATGGATTGAATCAGGGAAAATCAATTTCTTAGCAAAAACCTAGCGGCACCAGCAGAATCGAAAGTTCAAAAGTTACACGAAGAAGAAAGGAAAAAGTGTAGAGAGGGAGATCAAAGGATGGAATAAGCCCTCCCCCTCAATTCGGAGGCATTTAAAGCTAACGATACAAAGCAAAGAACGTGCACGAGAAATTAGGAAGTGAAATGATTGCCTAAAATTGTCAAAAACCTATTTGCGCGTAAATCAAGGTCCGCATCTAGAGGTGTGCCTTGATTAAGCCTCAGCTCAGCCCCTACCCAAGTTCACTTGGGTTAAGGGCTAGGGGGCAACTGATGATTCTCATAATAATTTCCAAGTAGGAGCTCAGGCGCAGAGGTCAAATAAGCAGGTCAGACCAAGAGGTCAGGAAAGGCACGCAGAGCTCAGGGGATCAGAGCTAGATCTCCCCCCCAGACGTACTAATAGTGAAAATGATAGGGGTACAGCTGGATGACAACAAAAATCTTATAGGTGGGAAAGAGTAATGTTTAAGGCACAAAATCCTTAACCAGCTAAGATCCTCTCCTAAGATCAAGGAGAGTTCCTCGAAAAAATTACAAGGATCTCGGTGTAGCCCCTATAAATACTATGTAACGCCCCTAGAGGGAGAAAGAACCCTAGTAACATATATTCTATCTTGTAAACCTTTTGAATGATCAATAAAAAAAAAAGGATCAAGAGCCTCCATTAAAGAGTGGATTAGCCGAACTCTAGAGCTGGTGAACCACTATACTTTCACTCTTTCAATCCCCCGATTTCCCTCAATACCAATCCTTGTTCTTTCAATCCTAGTAGCTCAGATCCTGATAGTCATATACTGATAATCTCAGTTGTTCAAAATCACAAAGTTGCACCACATTTACGTTGATTTACATCATCACTAACCAATCTTTGTTATTGGTTTTGTGTTTTGTAGGTCAATGGATGACAATAACTTTCATGACTTCTATGTTTATTATTTGGAAAATGTGAACTTAATCAAAAATGTTGATTCTTGTAAGTATAAATGCATGACACTTATGGATGACATTTATGAAACCTTTTTAAGGAATATTCCTTCACATGTGGGGCTATTGATGACGATATACTTCAATGTTCCTGACTCCAATTAGAGGATTGTGGTGAATACTGACAGTGAACTAATTCTCATGTGTTGCATTGCATAGAATGACTAGGGAAATTCAAGTGTTTTTGGAGACGAGCGAGTTTAGGTAATTTGAATCACCCAAGACCAGAGAGGCCTTCAAGACCAATAATAGGTTCTTCTGGGATCAGAAATTATGACTTTGAGGACTCTAGTGATTATGATAGTGAAGAGTAACAAGAAATTAGCCTTAGTGGTGACTGCCCTTTGAACCAGTTGGGTGGGCATGTTGGTGATGAAACACATGTGAAAGTAGTTGGTTTTGTGTTTTTAGCAAAGAAACTCTCTCTGAACTTTTTTTGCAAGTGAAGGCTACCTAGTTGAAGTATCCTAGTGGAGAATATTTGCACAATGTGTGCTGAATTATTTTTGTTTACAACATTGGTTGTAAGTTGCATGCTCATTTTGTTGGTGAATATTGAGGGCAATACTAGTAGTAAGAAGCCAATTTTTTTTTGGAGAGAATTACACACAGACCTCCTGAGGTTTGTCACTTAATCACTCAGACTCCCTGACATTTAAAATATTACACGCATACCCCCTGAAGTTTGTACGCGCGTAACACTTAGACCCCTGTTGTAAATATATCAGTTAATAAATTATACTTAGACCCCCTAAAGTATATTTATAATAGATTTAATGTGCAATTATTTTTTAATAGATATTTTTTAATATGAGGGCAAAATGAGAATGTTAAGTAAAAAAAATTTGCTTACATTATCGTAGGTCTTACCGTCTATTGCTTTGAAAAATATTTGTTACAATCAGTCACATCTCAAGAGATGTTAACATAATTTTAAAAACAATATGGGGTGTAGCAAAAAATTCAAAAATAGCAAGGCGTGTCCATGTAATTTACCCATTTTTTTTAACTTTCTTTTACGAAAATGTTTCTTATATATTTACAAAATAATCCTATATTTTATCACATAATAATCCTACTTTTGATCTAATATTTAAAGAAGGTCGTATTTAAAAAAAACATAAAATGAGTTTCAATATGTCCAAAATATATCAAAACATGTCTAAAGCCAGGGTTTTTTGATCCTACGTAATTTGGAATTTAAAGAAAAAATAGAATAAGAGATTTTTGATACCTCGTTTGTTGTTCAAACCTTAGTAGGTGAAGGGTGTGGCTCCCATTATTACACGTGTTATGACATTAAATGAGCTCACGTGAGAATAACAAAGCAAAGCACGTGAGGACAATATCAGACAAACATGCCTAGACGAACTGATCAATTTTTTCGGTAAGCAATGAAAGAGCTCAGCTCTAGTCAACGTGTTCGGTGTGTAACAAAAGAGCTCGGTCCTCGTCATGACATAGGCGTTTAAGATAAGATAATAAGCTTAATTATAGGCCAAGGGAACTGCTAGAGAGATTTCAGCATCTTTCCAAATTGAATCCCTTAATTGGAGGAAGGTGTGTCACCTTGAATCAAAATTCATGGAAACCCTAACTAAATAGGGTCTATAAAAACCAAAAGGAGGCAAGGTGAAAGGTACACTAAACTCTTCTTGGCTTCTAGCAATTATTTTTATTCCATTACTGACTTAAGCATCGGAGTACCTTCGATCGAACCACTTCGATCTTGGGCAGTTTGTTCGTTTTGCATAACAGGAAGATTGGGAGATCAAGTTTAAAAATACTCTTTACCAGAAATATCAAATCCAACCTATAGTGAGAGGTATCAATGATTTTTATCTCTTACATTTTTTGGCGTAGTCTATGTGAAAATTTTTTACCAATCAGAACAAAAAGCTACGATATCAAGACTCAAAAGTGTCATTGGGTCACCTATGGGTAGTTTTGCCTTGGGTAATTCTGATCAAGTGTCGCTTCTGTCTAATAGTAACTTTAGGTTGCACATCAACAAAAGCCCATCTGGGCCCCACGAGGATGATAAGGTTTCCTCAGCAAGCTTCAAACAAACTAGGAACCAAAATCATCAAGGAGAAGATTGTGGTGAATCCCTCCGTGCCGTAGGGGAAAACCACTACTTGGCAAAGTTGGTCCAATCCCTACAGGACCGGCTGGATGCTCATGATAAGTTGTTCAAAAAATCCTATGCTAGGGAAAAAGACCTAATAAAGGAGAACGAAGAATTGAAAGTCAAGCTGAAGGAGATGACCAAAAAAGAGAAGCGAGAGAGAGAAAGCCGACGAGAAAGTCCCGAAAGGAAACATGATAGAACCAAGAATGCCAAGGATGATACCACCGAAAAAGACCACAGGTTTTGGAGGAGGACTCCTAAACAACCGTTTGAAGAAGCCGGAGCAGGGGTTGGCTAGGGACTTAGCCAGAAGAGCGACCACAGAATACGCTAACGGCTCAAAGTCATCTCCTTTTACTTTGTGGATTAAAAGGAGGCATATCCCGAGTAAATTCACTGTCTCGAATTTCAAACTTTATGACGGAAAGACCAATCCAGCATCACACATCAGACATTTCTAATAGCTTATGACCATTCATCGGCGGAATGAACCCTTGCTCTGCACAATCTTCTCCAGTAGCCTCGGGGAGTCGGCCATGAAATGGTTAAATAACCTGCTAAAGGGGTCAATAGACGGATGGTCATAGTTAGCCGAGCAATTTACAGCTTGGTTTATTACAAGCAGCAAATAGCCCAAGGATGTCGGGGCTCTACTAACAATGAAGAAACAAAATAATGAGACTTTGTGTGAATATTCTCATCACTACTGAGAGACGATAAACGAGGTAAAAGCTTGTAATCCTGAAATCGTGGTAGTGTCCTTCAAGATCGGGTTGCCAAAGGAGAACCCCTTGTACCAATCTCTTACCAGGAGGCCTGCTATGGATTTGGAAGAACTAATGGCAAGAATTGAGAAGTACGCCAAGGTCGACGATGACTTATTCAGAGATGTGGGTAAGAAACATCAGAGTAGAAGACAATTCAACCGTGATGAACAAGCCAAACTGAACAGAGAGGGAGGAAGGAAGAACGAGAAAGAAGGATTTCTCACGAAGTCTCCCTTTCTTGGGGTAAATACACTATTCAAAGAACTAATATACAAGATATTGAATCAAATCAAGGGGTAGCCATTTTTAAAGTGGCCCAATAAGCTAACAGGGATCCTTCAAAAAGGAATCCTAATTTTAGATGCTCATATCATCGGGATGTGGATCACATGATTGAGAACTGCCGATCTTAGAAGCAACATTTGGAAGAACTGGTCCAGGCTAGACATCTAACCGAATTCACCGAAGGTGGAGCAAGAACCGATGGAGGAAGAACCGAACCAAAGGGAGATCAGACTACACCAGCAGGGGTAATAGATGTAATCCACGTTGTAACGTACCCGCAAATGTCAATGAATAATGCTGCTAGGGCATACATTCAGAAATTTATGAAAGAGAGAGAAGTCTATTAGTTGCGATTGACTCTAAAGGTGAGAAATAAAAGGATTAAGGTAGAAGAGTCAACTGAGGCCATTTGCTTCATCGAGCAGGATTTTGTCGGGGTTCACCAGCCATACAATGACACGTTCGTGGTAATGCTTTGTATTGCAAATTATGATGTAAGAAGGGTTCTGATTGATCCAGGGAACTCCTCTGAAATTATGTACTTGGACCTCTTCAACAAGCTCGGACTCAAGCAGGAAGATCTTAAGCCGTCTAACACTCTATTAATCAGCTTTAGTGGGAAAACAGTTCTTCATAGAGGGAAGATCATGTTGCCTATAAAGACTGGACCATTTGGCGTCATTACCGAGTTCTTGGTAGTTGATACAGCTTCGGCTTACAACACAATAATGGGGCGGTCATGGCTACATGAGATGAAGGCAGTACCATCAACGTACCACCAGATGCTGAGATTCTCTTTGTTTGAAGGAATAGTGAATATCAGAGGAGACCAGGTCAGTTCCAAAACCTATTTACTAGCCTTGCTCAAAGCCAAAGACGGGATAAAAGTTTGGAAGAAGAGTTCAGTAGCCAAGGAGGCAAAATAGGAATCAACATTTGACAACTTAGTTGATACAACTGACCAGGCTATCATGAAAGCCCTAAAAATCCTTTAGGCACAGAAAAAGAAGTTACCAACTGAACAATTGAAAACTTGACCAAAGTACCATTAGACAAGGGCGAAGATCAAGATAAATACTTTTTGTTGGGAGCTGCTCTTAGCCCCGAACAAAAAAATGAGCTCGATACCTTACTCCAAGAATATGCTGACATTTTTGCTTGGACCACGAGTGATATGCCCGGCGTACCGTCCGAGGTGGCATATCACCAACTGAACGTTGACCCTAGCTTCAAGCCAATCAAGCAAAAGCTAAGGAGGTCAGCCCCTCAACATCAAGAGGCAGTCAAAGAGAAGTGTCACGATTGTTGGAGTCCCAAACCATCAGGGAAGTACAATATCCGACCTGGCTGTCAAACACTGTGGTGGTAAAGACGAAAAATGAGAAATGGAGAGTTTGTGTTAACTTCACCGACCTCAAGAAAACTTGCCCAAAAGACAACTTCTCCTACCTAAGATAGACTAATTGGTTGATGCAACTGTTGAACATGAGCAAATGAGCTTCTTAGATGCCTATAGGGGATACCACAAAATCCCCCTTGCCAAAGTGGATCAAGAAAAGACTGCCTTCACAATGCCTGAAGGAACGTACTATTACAAGGTAATGCCCTTCAAGTTAAAGAATGTAGGAGCGACATATCAGAGGTTGGTAATCAAAATGTTCTCACACATGATTGGCAGCACCATAGAAGTCTATATTGACGACATGGTAGTTAAGAGTCGAAGGGCCATTAGTCACTGTTTGGACTGAGAAGTCCATTCGACATTCTACAAGGAATACAAGATGAAACTAAATGCCTCAAAATGTGCATTTGGGGTCGGGTCAAGGAAGTTCCTCGATTTTCTTGTTACGAACCGAGGTATAGAGGTGAAACCCTATCAGGTAAAGGCAATTACAAAACTACAATCACCTTGGACTGTAAAGGAGGTACAAAGGCTAATTGGAATGGAAGCTGCACTCGGAAGGTTCATCTCCCGAGCATCTGATAAGTGCAGACCTTTCTTCCAATCAATCAAAGCAAAGAAGGGAACACTTTGGAGTATGGAGTACGAAGAAGCATTTCTAAATCTGAAGGCATGCTTGGCCTCCCCACCAATCCTTTCGACCCTATCACCCGAGGAAAGCCTACTCCTTTACCTAGCTGTATTAGAACACACGGTCAGTGGCATTTATGAGGAGTGATTGTGAGAAGTTAAGACCTGTCTATTATGTGAGCAAGATGTTCTTAGATGTAGAATCGAGGTATACTCTATTGGAGAAGCTAGCTCTCACACTGGTTAGCTCGGCTAGGAAGCTCAGATATTACTTCCAAGCTCATAAAATCACAGTGCTCACTGACCAGCCGTTAAAGTCACTCTTTCAAAAGTTTGACCTATCCGGACATGTTGCTAAGTGGAAAATCGAGCTCAAGGAGTTTGACATTGTGTTCTAACCAAGAAAGGCGATAAAGGGCCAAGTAGTAGCAGACTTTATTGCTGAGTTCCAACCTAAAAATAGTTCGGAACAGAACGACCATACTAATGACGATGAGAAATTAGAGCTTGATGACCAATGGATCCTATCAGTTGATGGGTCTTCTAATCAAAAGAGTGTTGGCATTGGCCTTACTCTAGTAAGTCCAGATGGTTGTGTTCTGGAGAAAGCCATCACGCTCGGCTTCCAAGCCTCGAATAACAAAGTTAAGTATGAGGCTTTGATAGCTGGAGTAAGGCTAGAAATTGAACTAGGGACAGCAAAGCTCAAGATATTCTTTGATTCACAACTGGTGCTAAATCAGATAATAGGGGAGTATGCGGCAAAGGATGATAGAATGATGACATATTATGCGATTGCAGAAAAGGAACTTAGCAAAATCCCAAAATATTCGATCCAGTAGGTCGGAAGAGCAAAGAACTCTCATGCTGATGCTTTAGCTTCACTGGCCTCGGCCATTGACCAAGAAAATGAAAAAGCTCTTACCATTGAGTTCTAGTCCGAGCCTAGCATTTTGCCAACTAGTTTGATGAAGTTTTACACAATGAAATTGGGCCTAGTTGGATGGACCCAATTAGCAACTTCTTGAGGAATGGTGAGCTGCCCGAGGATAAGAAGGAAGCTCACAAGCTACGTTTGAAAGCGACCAGATTCTGGTTATCTCCAAAAGACGAGCCTTACCGACACTCATTTGGAGGCCCCATATTTGAAGTGTGTGCACCCGAAAATAGTTTTTGACTTTCTATACAAAATTCATGAAGAAAGTTGCAAAGCTCATACGGGTGGAAGATCTCTGGCTCACCGAGTCATCTCTCAAGGTTTTTTGTGGCCATACATGTAGAAGGATGCTCTACAATTTGTCAGGCGGTGTGAGAAGTGTCAGAAATTCTCACCAATACTGAGAAAACCATCTCAGGAGCTGCTTCCATTGGCAAGTCCGTGGCCATTTGCGCAGTAAGGATTAGACATTATCGGTCATTTACCTCGGGCTCCCAGTAACAAGAAGTACCTTTTGATTGCAACTGATTATTTCACAAAATGGATTGAAGTCAAGCCTTTGGCTAATATCAAAGATATTGACACAAGAAAGTTTGACTGGAAGACCATCATCACTAGATTCAGAATTCCACATGCACTCATTTTTGATAACGGAATACAGTTTGACAATGGCCCCTTCAAAATTTTCTGCCAGCAATACAGAATTTAGAACCACTACTCAACCTCGGCTTACCCTCAAAGTAACGGACAAGAAAAAATTTCCAACAAGACAATTTTGGATGGAATTAAGAAAAAGTTAGAGTATGCCAAAGGAAGATGGGTAGAGGAGTTGGCGAGTGTACTGTGGATGTACCGAACCACACCTCGGTGCTCAACTGGAGAAGCCCTTTTCGCCCTAGCTTATGGGATGGAAGCAGTAACTCCTTTAGAGATCAGTTTGCCAACCCTGAGAACAAAGCTAGTTGGAAGCAGTAATAACAATGTTGTAATCAATCGAGATCTTGATCTAGCAGAGGAAAAAAAAGAATAGGCGGCAATAAGAATGGCATCTTATCGGCAACAAATGTCTCGAGCTTACAACAAAAGGGTTAATCCTTAGACTTTCGCACTTGGAGACCTGGTCCTTAGGCGAGTGCTAGGGTCGGCTAAGAACCCAACACATGAAAAGCTTGGGAGCAAACTGGGAAGGTCCTTACAAGGTAACCTGAGTAAGAGGCAATAGGTATTACAAACTCGAGACCTTGGACTATAAAGCTGTACCATGCCCCTGGAACTCTGCTAACTTGAGATAGTTCTACGTCTAAAAAGTACCTTTTTAAATAGAACTCCGAAGTACCTTTAGAATCTTAAGGGTGCCCCTTAAGAATATGAATAAGGTTCAAACAAATGTACTGATAGATATTTATAAGGGTTATGACTAAATATTTTTCATCCCCTCAGTCTCGCTCTTCCTTTCTTGTTATATATGCCCTATTGCTAAGGCAGGGAGACAAAAAAATCTAATAGAAGTTATAAACTTAAATTAGGAGCAGCCACCTGATCTAATCTAGGCCCTCAACTAGGCATGATGATGTAAGCTGATTAGGGATGAATTTGAGTCCAATCAAATTGGCGGGTCGGTGCTGTGTAGAAACTCTCTTAGATGCCCAAGGGGACTATGAGTAACTCTACTGAGGGACTGAGCTCTTTGAAGAAGGGCTGAGGTTAGGGCCATAACTTCAAGAGTTAAAATTTTTTCTAAGTTTATTTAGGTTCCGATTGAGGAATCGAGCTTTTTGAAGAAGAGTTCCTATTGAGGAATCGAGCTCTTTGAAGAAGGGCCGAACAATAGCCATAACTTCAAGAGTTTAATTTTTTTAAAGTTTATTTAGATTCCTATTGAAGAACCGAACTCTTTGAATAAGGACTGAGCAAGGGTCATAACTTCAAGAGTTTAAATTTTTTCTAAGTTTATTTAGGTTCCTATTGAGGAACCGAGCTCTTTGAAGAAGGGCTGAACAAGAGCCATAACTTCAAGAGTTTAAATTTTTTCTAAGTTTATCTAGGTTCTTATTGAGGAATCGAGTTCTTTGAAGAAGGGCCGAGCAAAGCCATAACTTCAAAAGTTCAAGTTACAAAATGTGACTTTCATTCAAACTTCAAAAAATGACTATAGGAACAGAAATGACAAAAAGTGATTTTCATTCAAATTTCAAAAAATACACAGATCGGTGAACATATACATCAAAAGTTACAAAAATCTCCTAAGTATTTCAGGAAGCTGGAGGCTAGGAAGAACTTGGAAGAGAATGCTTAGAAATAAGTTTAGAAGAAGAAGGAACCCCCCAGCAACCAAAGCAGCATGCTAGCCCTTGCTGAAAAATGTATCTCAGATTGAGGGATCTGCAAGGCAAGATCATTTTCTACCTTCTCGATCCCTTCATTGTATGCTGAATCTTCTCTCTCCTTTGCATCAGCTTTGAATTGATCAAACTCTTCCAAGAGGCTTGTGTAATCCAACTGAGATTGAGAAAGCTCCACAATGGCTTCATGTTTAGAATCTTTTAATTTTCCAATCTCAACTTGAAGATTTTCATTCTCCTCAGTTAGGCTTCGATTTTGAGCCTGGAGAACCTTAACTTCTTCGTAGATCTTGGAGTATTCTTCATCCATCGACTCCTTTATCGCCTTGTCTTTTCGGGCTATCCTTGCCCCGACCTCATGGATTTTTTGCAGACCCTTAAGATTGGGAGAAAAACTTAGAATAATTTTGAAGAAAAGTGGGAAAGAATGAGAGAACAAGTTAAAAAATATTACCAGAACCATATGCTGGAAGGCTTGATAAGACACTTCGTTATCAGTAAGAGTCTTGTTCATAGTCAGGTCCCGAGGTAAGATCACTCCCCAAGCAATCTCCACTGCAACATTAAAATCTTCTATTGCTGAATCTTTTACATTAATTTCTCTCATTTTTGCCTTAAGAACTGGTCGAAAAGGAGGATTCATAGGCTTGGGAGAGAGACTCGCCTCGGACTCAGCAACCTTTCGCCTCTTTGGGGCCGGTTCTTCGGCAAGCTCAAAAACTGAATCGTCTTGTAGAGAAGAGGAAAGGACAAAATCTGGATGATCTAAATCAACTAGAATTAAAGTTTCAACATTTTGGGCCAGGTTTGCTTGGTCACTAATTGGCAGAGCTGCACCATCTTCAAAAATTGTCTCGGTAGGAACATCAGCAGTAGGCTCCTTAAGAACAAAAGTTGAAGGCACAGAAGTTGGTGGAATAAGCTCGGTGGATGGGGTTGGCTCGACAGTTGATAAAAAAATCCAAAAAATTCTTCACCGTTCTACATCCAAAAGCTGCAAGGGAAGACTTCTTTCATGCTTGGGTTGTCTAATCTCGAGTAGTCTAGATGGCCTACCAATCTGCTGCTAGGGTAGCATTGGGTCGACTCGAAACTACGATGAAAGAAGTGTCGGTTGGAGTATACCCGAGCAGGGTATGTGTAGCTCGGCAGAACAGAGATTCGTTATAATTCCAAACTTTTCAAAGTTCATCCATTTTCAGGATGACTCAGAGATTCTACCATTCATGGTCTCACCTTTAAATAAAAGGAAGATTGTCAAAAACAGAAGTTAAAAAAAAAATAAAAAATCACCTGGTGAGCCCTCTTCATAGGAGGTATTAGTGAGAAGGAACAGCCTCAACAGGGTATTCCCAGTTTCCAGAAACAAACACGATATCATTCTCATAGCCTTTGTTTGAATTTGGGAGATGAGTCACCAGATAACGATCTTTTTTCCTCACTGCAAGATAGTAATTGTCTCCAGCTAGTTAAGAATGTAACAATACAGGATCTCCCACAGACCCAAGCTCAGGTTCAGAAGCCTATTTAATGCTGCCACACCCATCACTATTTGGAAAAAGTTGGGGCAACATTAGATAGGGCATAGTTTCATGGCTGATACCCAGAGCAGCAAGGGGTCGAGATGAAAGTGAATCTTGCCTTCGGTGATCGCTCGAGTATAAATTGGAATCCTCTCTCATGTCCCAATCAGAGGCTTATCTTTTTCAACGACCTTTACCTCAACGTCGTCTGGAAAATGTTGTATTTAGTTTTGAAAGCAGGAATTTTCAAGGGTGTGAGGGGCCATTGAGGAATATGAACATAGAAAGAAGAAAGGTGGTACAGATATGAAGAAAGAGATGAATCTAAAACTGAGAAGGTAAAGTGACAGAAAAACAAAGAGAATTCGTTATAAAAAGGAAGAATTCTAAAAGGCAATTTTTAAATACAGAGCATGCCGCCAAAATAAAGGGGGATTGCATGAAGTACGCTCAATGATGATGAAAAGGCATGAAAATGGCTGACAGACGAAAGACGTTTGTTAGACATTTTCTAGGGGCAAATGAAGGAGGTGACTCCCATTATTACTCGTGTTGTGACATTAAATGAGCTCACGTGAAGATGACAAGACAAAGCACGTGAGGACAGTATCAAACAAACATGCCTAGCCGAACTGATCAAA
>CAUOFW020005682.1:0-26378 GCA_963454935.2 Ilex paraguariensis | reverse complement strand
TGGTCCGAGACAGATATTTGAAAGGTACATAGAGCCCAGGCCAGAAGAGAGACAAGCCCTTTGCCCCGACCGGAGGACCGGACAACATCATAGATGTCATCCATATATGTCCCCTGGATCGCCCCACGTCCAGGAACTCGAGTCCGACCTCAAAGGGTAGCTTTTACAAGGAAGGTAGCCGAGGTTGATGTAGGCCACCAAGTAAAAGGGCCAGGACGGGTGAGCTTGGCATTACCATTCTCCGACGCGGATTTGACAGGCGTAGTGACTCCTCATAACGACGCCCTTGTCTTGACCCTGAGGATAGGAAAATTCGATGTCAAAAGGATTTTTGATAGACTCTGGAAGTTCCTCGAGGTTGTACTCCGAAACTTTAAAACGGATGGGTCTTGGCCCAAAGACCTCACCAAAGTCAGGACACCCCTCATCGGATTCAACGGCTCGTTCGCCCTGCCCGTGGGAAAATCACATTGCCAGTTGTCACAGGTCCCTTTGTCATCGACACCGAGTTTGTCGTGATCGATACGGACTCTCCCTACAACGTGATTATGGGGCGAACATGGCTGCATGTTTGGGAGCGGTGCACTCCACTTTCCACCAGAAATTAAAATTCGCCACGCCAGAAGGTATCATGGAGATCCGGGGGGACCAAGCGTCCGCGAAAAATGTTTTTATTCAGCCTTCGAGCCGGGGCGTTCAGCCAGGAGAAGGGGCGAGCACCGGAAGAGATTATGGAAAAATAGCAATTACAGTCCGGGCGTCCAGGAATGGATGACCCCCGGATAGACCCAACTGAGCGGTCGGTAGAAGACCTCCGGAAGGTGCCCTTGGTAGAGGGAGAAGAAGAGAGGTATTTCTTAGTTGGACCTCGATGCCACAGCCGAACAGGAGGAGATGATCGAGTTCCTAAGGGAAATACAGACGTGTTCGCGTGGAACGAATGAAAATGACGGGGGTAGACCCCGAGATAATCACACACAGGCTGCATGTTGACCCGTCGCACAAGCCAGTCAAACAGAGGCCACGACGCATGGCCCCGCATCACACCAGCGCGGTCAACGAGGAAATCGACAAACTCCTGAAGGCCGACGCCATTCGAGAGATACAGTTCCCAGAATGGCTGTCTAATACGGTGTGCGCAAAGAAGAAAGGGGGAAATGGCGTGTCTGCGTAGACTTTACAGATCTAAACAAGGCATGTCCCAAGGACGACTACCCCCTGCCAAAGGTGGACCAGCTGGTAGATGCCACTGCCGGATATGAACGAATGGACTTCCTGGATGCCCGAGCAGGATATCATCAGATCCCTCTCTATCCCCCGGATCAGGAAAAGACGGCGTTTATCACTCCGAAGGGAGTTTACTGTTACAAAGTGATGCCGTTTGGACTAAAGAACGCCGGGGCAACATACCAAAGACTGATGAATCGGATGTTCAAAAAGCAGATCGGCAACACCATGGAGGTCTACATAGACGATATGCTGGTAAGAGCAAACGGAGTTGTGATCATCTGACAGATTTGGCGGATACCTTCTCCACCCTCAGGGAGTATGGGCTGAAGCTGAATGCGGCAAAGTGCGTTTTCGGAGTGGAATCAGGTAAATTCCTCGGATACCTGGTTAGTCAACGAGGAATCGAAGCCAACCCAGATCAGATTCAAGCGATCCTGGACATCCGGAGCCCCCGCACTGTCCGAGAAGTCCAGAAACTCACAGGGATGCTGGCTGCACTTAACCGTTTCGTCTCACGCTCCTCGGACAAATGCAAACCCTTTTTCGGAGCAATCAAGAGTGCTGGGAAGAATATGTGGAGCCAGGGGTGCGAGGACGCCCTGGCTGGAATCAAGAAATACCTAAGGACTCTTCCAACCTTGTCCGTCCCCATCCAGGGGGAGATGCTGTTCTTGTACCTGGCAGTATCTGAGTTTGCGGTAAGCGGGGTACTTATCCGTGAGCATGAGCACCGCCAGAAGCCGATTTATTATATAAGCAAGGCGCTCCTGGACGCAGAGACAAGATATCTACCCCTAGAGAAACTGGCTCTATCCCTGGTCACCACTGCAAGGAAACTGCGGCATTATTTCCAGGCGCACCCAATCACTGTCCTTACCGATCAGCCCTTGAAAGCAATCTTGAGGAAAGCGGAACTCTCCGGAAGGATTTCAAGTGGGCAGTAGAGTTGGGGGAGCACGACATTCATTTCAAACCCCGAACTGCGATAAAAGGTCAAATATTGGCAGACTTCATAGCTGAGTTTTGGGGGAGCATCCCGTTCTAGAAGGACCGCCTCCTCCCGACTTAGCGTCTCCAACGAATTGTGAAGGATCGCCATGGCTTTTGTGTGTGGACGGTTCGTCAAATAGTAAGGGGTCCGAATCGGTATCTTGCTGACCTCTCCAGATGGGATTATTGCGGAGCAGGCCGTTCGGCTGGGATTCAAGGCTTCGAATAATGAAGCTGAATACGAGGCCTCATCTCAGGACTTCGGTTAGCTGAGGCGACTGGAGTTACCGATTTAATCGTGCATTGTGATTCTATGCTAGTAGTCAATCAAGTCAACGGAGAGTTTGAAACGGGGACCCTAGGATGAAGGCCTACCATCACCAGGCGACGACTGTAATCCGAAGGTTCGGCCGGATTGAAATCAAACAAGTGTCCCGAGACAAGAACACACATGCCCGCCCTGGCTTGTCTAGCCTCGGCGGTGGACTCCTCCCAGTCGCGCAGGATCACCATTGAATACCTTCCCGCATCCTGCATAGACCATGCTCCCGAGGCAATGGTCATCCAGGACGCACACAAGCCGCCCAGTTGGATTGATCCCTTTCTCAGGTTCCTAACAACAGGAGATCTCCCGGAGTGTTCAAAGGAAGCAAGGAAGATAAAACTCAAAGCTCCAAGATTTTGGGTCTCTCCGGATCAGAAACTGTATCGGAGGTCTTTCTCAGGGCCTTACTTGCTATGCGTCCAAGAAGACCAAGTACAAGACCTTCTCTATGAGGTACATGAAGAATATGCGGGGGGCACTCTGGGGGCGATCAATGGCACACCGCATCATGTCTCAGGGATATTGGTGGCCGCAAATGCAAAGGGATGCGCGCGCATACGTCCAAAAATGCGACCAGTGTCAGAAGTTCTCCCCTGCAATCAGGCAACCCGCGGGGGACTTACACCCCCTGACCAGCCCTTGGCCATTCGCCCAGTGGGGGCTCGATTTGTTGGACCCCTGCCTAAGGCTCCGGAAATAGAAAGTTCCTCATTGTGGCCACAGATTACTTCACCAAGTGGGTAGAGGCGGAGCCGTTGACTCATATCCGCGACATAGATGCCAAAAAGTTCGTCTGGGAGAACATAATCATCAGGTTTGGGATTCCCCGGGCACTGGTGTCGGATAACGGGACTCAATTCACCGCGGGCGTTTCAAGTCTTTCTGTGAGCAACTCGGGATCCGTAATTTCTACTCCACCCCTGCCTACCCTCAAGCCAACGGGCAGGCAGAGGCCTCCAACAAGACAATTATCAATGGGATCAAGAAGAGGTTGGAGAAAGCCAAGGGAAAATGGGCGGAAGAACTATTAAACATTTTGTGGGTGTACAGGACCACCCCTCGGTCCTCGACAGGGGAAACCCATACTCCCTGGCATACGGAATGGAGGCAATCATACCCCTCGAAGTAGGGCTCCCGACCATAAGGACCCAAGCTTTCGACGAAGGGGGGAATGACCGTCAACTTGGATTGGATTTGGATCTAGTGGAAGAAAGAAGGGAGGCAGCCGCCTTGAGGATAACTAAGTATCAAGAGAAGATTTCCCAACTATACAACAGAAGGGTCAAGGCGCGAGAATTCCGAATAGGCGATCTGGTCCTCAGAAGGGTAACGGCCAATACCCGTGATCCAACAGAGGGAAAAATGGGACCTAACTGGGAAGGCCTTACAAAGTGATATCAATCGGGGGCGCCGGGTCGTACAGATTAGAAGGCATGGATGGAAAACTTGTAATGCGACCATGGAATGTTATGAATCTAAAGAAATATTACTTTTGAAGTATTCTCTCCCTCAAGTGCTTGCCAACGACAAAGATAAAGGGCAAGGCCCTGGGGACAGAGTTCAAGGGCTCCTGTCCCCGAAGCAAATAGGAGCAAGCCTCCTGAAGGGCAAGGCCCTGGGGACAGAGTTCAAGGGCTCCTGTCCCCGAAGCAAATACAGGAGCAAGCCTCCTGAAGGGCAAGGCCCTGGGGACAGAGTTCAAGGGCTCCTGTCCCCGAAGCAAATACAGGAGCAAGCCTCCTGGAAGGGCAAGGCCCTGGGGACAGAGTTCAAGGGCTCCTGTCCCCGAAGCATATACAGGAGCAAGCCTCCTGGAAGGGCAAGGCCCTGGGGACAGAGTTCAAGGACTCCTGTCCCCGAAGCAAACACAAGAGCGTGCCTCTCTGAATGGGCAAGCCCCCGAAGACAAAAAAAAAAAAAAGAACAAAAACACTATGTACGCAAAAAAGGAAAAAGTACTCATGATTTATTTCAAGAAGAGGGGTTTGCGTCCCCAAAGGCTACAAAGAAAAAAAGAGTACAATCAAAAAGAAAAAGGGGCTTTCATCTGGCCCCGGGCATCTCCACAACATCAGCCGAGGGCGAGTCAGAAAAAAGGTTGAGAAGCTTCTGGAGCAGGCAGAAGGAGAGGTACTTCGGCAACAGGGAGACCTTGAGCAACATGAGGATCAGGAGCATGGTCCGGCGGGGCGTCTTCGGACAAGTCCACTATCACTGCCTCGGGCGGATCCGCCGAGACTTGCACCGGCGTTGGGATCTCATCCTCGGCAGCAATCTCTGCTTCGGCCCGTTCCATCTCTGCCGAGGGCACGTACTTGTGCATCTGGAAGAGCGGGGAGTCTGACGGGATTCCAGCAGACTGGAGCGCCTCGTCCCACCCTTTCTTGAAGAACTCCTTGCTGTTTTCCTCAAGAGCAGGGAGCACGTCATCGGCGAACTCTTCCCGGAGTTGCTCCTCCGATTTTCTGTTCAGTGCCTCGGCTCTGATCCTGTCCAGCTCCTGGGTGAGAGCCAGACAGCTTTCCTCTGAGCCAACCGCCCTCTCCTCCGCGGCAGAAAGCCGCCGCGTCTGCTCGGTAATCCTCCCCTCAGCATCGGCAAGGGCAGCACTTAGCTTTTCAGCGCCAACCTTAGCCGACTCGGCATCCTTGAGGAGTTGTTCAATTTGAGCAGCCTGCCCCGCCAGGGTAGAATCCCTGGCAGCTACGTCCTCCATTGCTCGGGCGAGGGCCCCCTCCGCCTCTTCCTTCTGCTCTCGGGCCCACTGGAGGTCCATCCTAGACCCATGGTACCACGCAGCTATTATGGAGATCTGTTGGGTAGCCTGCAAAGGAGGAAAAAAGGCGTGTCACAAAAATGGAAAGCGAGAGAAGAAACCAAAGCAAAAATGAACTTACCACCAGGGAATTCTGGATGATAGAGCGGAACAACACGTTCGTTGATCGCCCCCTGTGAGCCGCCATGTCAGCCTCGAAATGCAGTGTCTCACTCACTGCATTGGCGACATGAGGATCCAGCAAAATGGAATCATCGACCCTGATCACTCGGTTCATGTGATCGGTGGCTCGGGGATTCCACTCCGCGGCTTCCACTGTCAGCGGAAGGGAAGGGGGAGTCTGTTGCTGCTGTTGTTGCTGTTGTCGTTGCTGTTGCTGTTGCTGCTGTTGCGGAGGAGCAGGGGGTAACCCACGGCCTCTCCCGCTTTGCTGCTAAGCGGGAGATGCCCTGGATCCTCTGCCGAGGCCATCGTGCCTATGCTTGACCCTTCTCTCCTCCTCTACCTGAGGATCCCGGTCACGCACTTGGCCCCGACTGAGAACTCTTGAGGATGGGGTGGAACTGGTCCCCGCAGATGGGGAGTCGCCGGTCGATCCTCGACCCCTCCCGGCAGCAAGGGCTTGCCTCTGCCTCAGGAACCCCAGGTCAATGCGAGGCGTGCTGGACATCGCGACCTCGAGGGCGTCCTCGGCGTCTAGAGATTGTAGAACTTGGAAGTCCGGCCACAAATCTCCTCCCGAAGTCCCCACCTCGGCGTCCGAAGGAACAAAGTCCTCTCTGACCCCGAGCTCTTCAGCTACTCCCTCTACTTCTGCCTCCGAAGCCCGATCAGGGTCTTCTTCCAAGTTTTCCTCGACCTCTAGCCTCGCCGCCTGATCGAAGAGTTCAGACCACCGCGAAGGCTCAAAAGGCTGAGGAAGCTGTGAAAATTTCTTATACCCGGGGGTATAATTCAGCAGGATGTGGGCAGCCCGGCCGAACCCGTTGTCACCAGTAAATCTCCAAACCGCGATTAGGTCGGCAAAGTTCACCAGCGACCGAGGGGGAGGAGCTGTTTCCCGAGCAGGAATATCTGCACAAACAAAAAAAGTAGTCATGAACATGGGAAATCTGGAGAACGAAATAATAAACCCGAAGGAACCGACGTACTTGTCGTTCTCCATTCCAGAGGGCATAACAAATCGTTATACTCGGGACCAACACCTCTCTGTCAAGATCCCTTGAAGATAAGAATATCGTCCTTGTACCCCTTGTCTGAGTCGGGAAGATGAGTTACAAGGTACATGGAGGGGTCCCTGGCTTTGAGGTAGAACTGTTGGTGAGGCATGACTCTCAGGAGGGAATAACAAAAAAGGAGGTCGTTGAGCCCAATATTTACCCCGAGACGCCTATTGAGCTCTAAGACCCCCATAATTATTCTGAAGACATTAAGGCAACATTGTCCGGGGAAGAGGCGGAAGTGAGAGAGGAACTGAAGAAGTAAAGGGGGTAAAGGAAACATAATTCCTCTCTCTATTATGACCTTGGTATAAAAGGGCATAGCATCCTCGGCCCCGAGGGTAGGAGAGTGCACCACCGGACCATAATCCTCTACGTCTACGCACGGGGGAATGCCGTACTTGACCTTAAACCTATCAATCTGCTCACCACCCTTTACTTTATACTTCCCCGACCCCGAAGAACCAGCCTGAGGATTCTCGGGAGCAGGGCGACGACGAGACATCTCTAAGAAAGTGAGAAAGTGGAGGGTGTTTTTTCTTAAAAATCCCTGAGGAAGTTTCCCGAGGATTAGTCGCTATGTATCAACCGGAGACACCTCCAATCATCGGAAAATAAAAAGGGATAGGAGGAAGAAAAGAAGGAAGATACTAGAACTCACCCGAATGTCAAACGGAGTTTTTTCTGGAAAACCTTAAAGCGACTCCTTCCAGAAAGTTCAGAAGCAACGATGGGTCTGCTGGCCTCAAGACTTTAAGGAAGAATGGGCAGTCGACGATGAGGGAAGAAAGAGATCTCCGGTGAAGATTCAAGAAAAGGCTCTCTTGAGGAAGTTCGGAATGGCGAAACAAGAAAACGAAAGAGGAGCCCCATTTATATAGAGGCAATTTCATCATTGGGCACGAAAAACGAAACGACGCATTTAATGCGCACGACATCTCAAGTCGGAGAAAACGGCTCGAGGCAATGATGAATCAGTTGTGGTTGTTGGAAAACCCTTCGTCTCCTTACGACGCGTGCCCTCGGTGTCAGAAGATCGAAGGTTGGGGGGCAGTTGATGGGACTTTTCTGAAATGCTCCATGATGAAGACACGTGTTCTCGGTATTTACCAAAATACTGTTGCTAAGATCGAGCACCATCGGCGCACAAAGGTCCTCGCCCCCGAGGTACTCGTCATATAGGATCATGCATTCAGGATGTTTTACAACCGACACGTGGCCTCGGTCTGATATGGTACCTCGATCGGCATACCTCCCTCGGTTCCGAGATGAGCTTTTCCTCGGTGCCGAGAGGTACCCCGTCTGGACGCTTCCTCTACTCCAAGATAAGCTATTGACGTACAGGTCATTAGCCTAGGCTAGTCTAGACTATTTATCATGACCTCGTCTTGCACAATTAGTGTCAGAACGTACTGGAATGCAGGGGTCACAGCCAATAGGGGATGGACGCGTGGCGTATGATATCACATCGAAGACAGAGAAACCGCATGCCGTTGCTGACATGCGACTTGGAAAAGCAAACGATTAATTACACCATTCCCTTGACAAGATCGCATTCAATGCGGTAAGGCTCGGAAATGAAAGGCAATAAATGCTCCTAATACAGAGCATTTATTGCATCCTCCCCGAGAGGAGTACATTGTACCGTCGACATCCCGATGACACAGCATTGATTGCTCGGGACCCCGAGCAGTTAAGAAGAGAAGACCTTACTCATCAGAATCAGTGCGTACACTGCCTGTACCTAATGATCACCTACTGACTACACTGACAGCAATCATGAGCTTTTGAGGTATAAATACTCCTTGTAAAAGGCAAGACGGGTATGCAACAAAAAACTCTTTACGACAATACACACTCAGTGTTTTCTCATTCCTCTCTCTCTCTCTCAAAGACTGACTAGATCGATGGAGGGGATACGCCGGAAAACACTACGGCACCCTTCTAACTTGTTTTTCTTTGTTCCAGGAACCTATTTCAGTCTTACTGGATCGTTCTTCCGCTCTCCCAGGGTCTCCCGTTGCCGTTCCAGGTTACCACCGGACCTCGCAGGCAGTTCTAAGCAGCGTGGTTGGTCACTCAACTGGCTCACTCGAGTTCACTAAGGGAGAGATCTGTTCTCGTTTTTTATATTGTACAGGATCTTGCACGCACAGGAGGTTTAGGCTTTTTCTAAAATTGACGGTAGGTTTTCTTCAGCTGTAAGGTCATCGCAGCTCGTTCTTTTTAGGCTTAGATTTTGGAAAACTTGGTTTAGACGAAGGTTTGCTTGGTTGGGTTCCGAAAGGGGCATAGAGGGCACAGAGGTGGATTCAGTAAGAGAGAGTTCAAACAAAGTGAAAGGGCCAGAAAGTGATATATTGACTTGGATCCTTGGGGGTGAGTGGGTAAATGGGTCGTCTTCAGTGGAGTTAATGGGTTGAGGGGGAGTTTGGGTTTGTTTTGGGTCATTGAAAATGTTTGGGTTCGCTAAGATTTTGTTTGCGCTTTCTGAGAGAGATTGATGTTGGTTTGGGCCCTTTGAAGTGTTTGGCTCAAAATTGGTATAGCTCGAGCTGTCTGGTGGTTCGGTTACAAAGTAAGTGACATCCTCTGAGATCAGGACGGAGTTAAGAATTTTGTTTTGAGTGGGCACTTTAATTAGACACTCTAATTTTTTTTCTTCTAACTAATCACACTATATAATATATTTATATTTATTATATTATATTTTATATATGAAGTCCATTTAACATAAAAAATTCTAAAAAAAAAATAAATATTATTAAGGGCAAAGCCATAAATATCTATGATAGAACCAAAATATAATTGGTATAAAAAAATATTAAGCCGAAATTAATACAAAAAAATTCAGTTGAAGAATAAAAAAAAAGTAAGAATCAACATTAAATTATTGTGAAATAATAAATTCAATTTTTATTTAGCCGAAATAAAATCTTAACAAAAAGATGCAAAATAATTTTTTTAATACGTTTTAACCTAATTATATATTTCAATAAAATAAAAAAAAATTTAAAATCTCTAAAATTTTGTATATGAATTATATGTAAATTAATTTTCGTATTTTATTAGGTTATAGACTACTATTACTAAAAAAATGGTAAATGAAAATTAAAAATTATTCTAAAAAAATAACGAACATTGTGTTAAGTAAAGAAAAATATTGTATTTTCGTCAATATACAAATAAAACATTGAATCAATCCAAAACTAACATATTTATTTTTTAGGGTTAGTGGTCTACTAATTTATTAAAAAAAAAAAACTAGAATCATTATTAAAATTTCCAAAAAATTAGGGGATAAATATAATGTATACAATAAATTTATAGGTTGATGTAAGGAAGGAAAAAAAACTCAAGGAACTGAGCTTCTTGTGTATTGATCTTTTCTCTGTTTCTTCTCTTTTTCTTGTGACTAGGCAGTGAGCAGCTGGAAGTGAGTGATACTAAGAGAAAAAAAAAAAGATAAAATAGGTTTTAATTAAGTGGACCAAAAATTTTGTTTTTAATGTTGGGCCAAAAATTTTGTTTTTAAGGTTGAGTTAAAAGTTTTGTTTTTTTAATAGTTTGGATGGATTGTGATAAGTCAAATATTTGATTTTTTAATAAGTTTGGATAGATAATAATAAGTTCAATTTTTTTTGTTATATATGGACTTAATTTTTAATTATTTTAGATAAATATTGTGGACCTAATATAAATGAGGAGGACACACATAATATATATACATAAATATATAATACATATATCTAACTAATAAACAAAATAAAAAAATTGAGTGAGGCAGGTGCCCACCCTAACCCCTACCTCCCTTCGCCTCTGGCTGGAGGTAATGGTGACACCGAGAGAGAGGCCTTTGTGTGTGTTTGCTTGTGGCACACGTGTGTTGGGGTCATCATTTCGTCAGTTATGCGCCAGTGAGTCGGTGTTGATTCTGGCTAACCTTCCACTGTGTTTCTTCTTCTCCAATCTGGTAGCATTATTTTTTTCCTTTTCTGACCAATTTTCCCCGTAGAATGAGGTGCTCTATAGCATTGTAGCTTGAAGTTCAGGGCCAAATTCTAGGGGTTAAGTGTCTAATTTCTCCGGGCTTAAGTTTATGTTGCGTCCAATCCGACCACACCGGTAGCAGAAGTTAAAAAAGTCTCTCATATCAAAGTTGAATCCAAACATAATCAAGGTTTTCTGGAACTAAGAAGAAGCCCCTCTTTAAGGGCTCTGTAGTATCAATTTCACATTTCACATGAAGGAAATTATGATTTAGCTTCAACTCATCATCAAACACTTCCAACTGTGTTGGTTCCCCAAAAAAATTTTCAATTCTCCGAGAGTTGTTCTTAGTCATTGTTTCCATTGGGAGACCCCAAATTTGGACCCAGAACTCATCAGAGTTGAATGTGTAGTCCCTAATCGTAGCTTGTGGAGAACATTTCTTTAAAACAAGTAGATGACCCATTCCTCTCTCAAAAAAATCACTTTATGTTTTTCTTTTTCTCACACACATTTTCTATGTTTCTCTCTCCAATACTCTCTCCACCCCCCTCTCTCTCTCTCTCTTCCCAATACACCTACAACTCGCCAATTAAGGTCTCGTTTGGTCATATTTTTGTTTTTTGTTTTTCATTTTCATTTTGACTTTTGGAGAAAATAAAAAAAAAAACTCAATTAATAACAATTTTATTTTAAAAAAAAAAATAAATGTCTCACTGCGCAACACCATCACCACGCTCTGTGACCTCTACCCTGGATCACAAGCCGCCTCTACTCTCCCCGACAATGGCCCTCACTCCTAAACACCACCCTACCCCCATTGCTCTGTCCTTCCCCCCTCCCCTGATACATTTTTTGATTGGGTACAATTGTAAGTGTTCTCTAATTTGTGATTTTGATGCATGGGTGTTTTGGTGGCTGGAGGGTTTGTTGATTGTCTGTAGAAACTTGGAAAGTGTTTGATGATTGGTGTTAACAGGATTTGAAATTTTAAAGACTAAAGTTCAATAGATAGTAAATCTCAAGTACCATTTGTACAATTTATTGATCTTGAAATTACTTACCCAGCATTGGGATCATAAGTTTAGTTTTAATCACAATGCCCAAGAAAAACAATGAACTTTTTGTGATCCAAAAGAGTAATGTTATATGGATTTAAAAAATAGATTTAAAAATTATATTTGATAATCTCAACCATTGAATAGGTAGTGAGTTCCAATAAATGATGGGACTCACAGTAAAATCAATAGTTGAGATTATCAAGTCTAATTTTTAAGTTTACTTCTTAAGTTCACGTAACATTACTCGGTCTAAAAAAACGTATTTTCTTCGGTGTTTGATCAAAAAACCAAAAGAGTAAAGGATAAACACAAATGCTATTGAGATATAATTGAGAGATATAATTTAGAAATATAATGAATTGTCACTAATAAAATGATAGCGAAATATATTTAATGATCAGTTCTATTGCAACATTAAATGAATTTCACTATCATTTTTTTATTGACAATTTATTATACCTCTAAATTATGTCGATAAATTATTTCCTAATAATATTGCTCAAATATAAAAGAAAAAACACAACTCCAAAACGTTTCCGAGCTTGAAACTTTGAAAGGCAATGCGTTGAATGAAGCGAGCAAAACATCAAAAACTCGAGCTGCCATTAGTGCAATGTACATTTTACAAGTTGGATCAAGTAAATGAGTGAAAATCAGTTATCATAAAAGAAGCATATGTTGTTGGAAACCACATATAACCATAAAAAATGATACTTTCCATACCTTAAGGATCAATCAACTTTATTCCTTAATAGGGTTGGCTCTATAGTATAAAAATAAAAGTGTGAACTTTAGACCCCACGTATGAAAAAGACTCTAAATTTAATGATCAATAATGTAATATAAGTTAAAAAATAAAATTTACTGCAAAATAGCCTAATAAAATAATTTTTGAAAAAGTAAATCAACAAAAAAAATAAAAATTTGGGCTCAAAAGTTCCGACCACCTTGCACAATCACATTTATTAAAAAACAAAAAAAGATTAACAAAAAAAAAGGTATTGATAAAATCCATCTATTTCTCTTATCGAAAGAAATATAATAAACATCTCTCTTTAGTCAAAAACAAAAAAAATCAGAATAAACAGATTCCTACTTCTCTTAAACTTATTTTTTTCCTCATTTGAACGCAAAATACCAATTAATAATAAATTTATTTATAATAAAGTGAATCATCTAATACCACAGTTTTGATAAAGAACATATAAAACAAATGAAAAGAATATAAAAATATTAATGAAGAAATTAATTTTATTTCTATAAATATTTATGATCAAAAGTCATATTATTAATCAAAAAATAGCAAAATCTGAATAAAAAAATCATTACTAATTTTGAATCTCATCAAAAAATAAAAATAATAGATTTTAAATTAAAAAATTAAATTATTATTAAGAAAATAAAAAAATATCATTATCTGTCATTACTTTAAGTCTCAAATATTGTTAAGTCACCCCTGCTGCTAAGGAGACACATTCTTAAACTAACTCAAATTATAACGATCAACTCAGAGTTCAAGTGAATTGTTAACGCAAGTCTCAACTCCTATAAAAAAATATATATATAATCATAAAAAGAGTAATGTTAAATGAATTTAAAAATTCAAATTGATAATCTCAACTATTGAATAGGTAATGGATCCTAATAAATACTAGGACCTATAGTGAAATCAATAGTTATAATTGTCAAGTCTAATTTTTAATTATAATTTTTAAATCCATCAAACATTGCTTCCATAAAAAAAATAAATAAATAAGTCCTAATAATAATGCAGCATGCTTCATCCCTCCCTCCCTACCTACTGTGTGGGGACCCCACAGATGCCCATATATAGCGACCCTTTGGATTGCTCAGAGGCGTGTGCTTCAATAGTTTTCTTTTGGAAGGGCGTGTGGGTGTTCTTTGAGAGAGACTCCTCATAACCTCATAGTGTCGACATGGGTTGCAAAGAAGAGCTTTTGATAGAGAAAATCTGTGACCTCTATGAGAAAATCTCAAGTCTTGAGAGTCTCAAACCCTCCAAAGATGTTGACATGCTCTTCACCCAACTTGTTCTCACGTGCATACCACCAAGCCCCATTGATGTAACCAAGCTGAGCAATACAGTCCAAGAGATCAGGTCCAAGCTCATCAGACTCTGTGGTGAAGCTGAGGGTTTTCTAGAGAGCCATTTTTCTACCCTGTTGGGTTCATTTGAAAACCCTCTTCACCATCTCAACATCTTTCCATACTATTCCAACTACTGTAAACTCAGTCATCTTGAATTCACCATTTTAAGCCAACACTGCACCCAAGTCCCTACTCGTGTAGCCTTCGTGGGCTCAGGTCCCCTACCGCTCACCTCAATTGTATTGGCCTCTTATCACCTCACCACCACCTCCTTTCACAACTATGATATCGACCCCTCTGCTAATTCAATGGCTACTCGATTAGTTGAATTCGATCCTAACTTATCTAAGAGAATGTTCTTCCACACGAGCGATATATTTGATGTTACGAGTGCCTTGAAAGACTATGACGTCGTTTTCTTGGCAGCGCTAGTGGGAATGGACAAGGAGGAGAAGGTTCGAGTAATCGATCATTTGGCTAAGTACATGGCTTCAGGAGCTCTGTTGATGCTGAGGAGTGCTCATGGTGCTCGGGCTTTTCTTTATCCTGTGGTTGATCCTTGTCATCTGCGAGGGTTCGAGCTTCTTTCAATCTTTCATCCAACCGATGAGGTTATCAATTCTGTTGTGATTGCGCGCAAATTTTCAAAGTCTGTTCACTCAGTTGATCATGGGATTGGATCCAGAATATTTCCTTGTAAATGTTCAGAGATCCAAGCCTTCAATCCCCTCAACCAGCTGAACATGATTGAGGAATTGGCTGTTGAGGACCATCTCATGAAGTGACACGATCCCTCCGTCTCTCAAACAGTATCTACAACACCCCCAACCCAACCCCAAAAAAAATATCCCAGAAAAAGGAAGAAACTATCTATCTGTGATGCCCCCTGGAAATTGGATCCTTAATATATTTTTATGCATGTCTAACTCTTCGTTGGGTTACAAAATGATTTCCTTTTCTTGAAAAAAGTTTCCGTTGTTGTATTTTCTTATGTTGCTTTCAAGAAATAAAATGTTAAATGTTCAAGCCTCAAAATCTCAACTCTCAAAGAGTTCTTTCGGATTTAGTAATGTTGCTGTTACTGCAGTTATGGCTTCATGTATATAAATGCATGCTCCTTTAATTTACTTTCCTTTATACACATCATTTTATGATTTCATTTTCTGTTTCATTTTTTTTTTGTTCTTTCTTTTTTTTGGCTGTGTTCATAGTTTTCTTTTCCTAATCCGTAAGTCCACATCTCCAGAAGACTTTGAAACAAGATTGCTTAGGCTAAAAAACAAATGCTGCTTACGGATGGTATCACCGTTCAGTTTTGTACTATATTTAATTCCACAACCATGCCTACGTAGTCAGTCAATAAAAATTGCAAGGGCTGATCGTCATGTAGCACGCATGCTATTTTAATGTCTTTTTCTATAGTCATTTGGCGTAAATCCCACGACTTCCTCAAACACTGTTCATATTTACGAATTAAGAAGTCAGTGATTGTTAGATATCGTATATTCCAATCAGTGATCTTTAGCTAAGACATGAAGTTTCAGTACTACTGGTTCAAACCAGCGAACCAGTGGCTAGTTCGAACCCTGGTTCGGTTTGATTCACACTCTCTGAAAGGATTATTTTTTGGTTCTTTTTGTTGTTTGGATATGAATTTTGCTGAATATATGGTGGTTATGATTAGAGGATTGATATTGTGGTTAATGTTATGGGGGTTGTGGATTAGTGGTAGGTTTGGGATTATGTGTGTAGCTGTCTCTTTGTGATCTTGTGGTGGCGCTAGCAGCAGCAGAGAGAGTGGTGTTTTGATTAATATTTTGGTTAAGAATGAATTTATAGGGTACTTTGAAAAGATTAAAATTCTCACGCTACACTTATAATTTGATTTAAAAAAAAAAGTAATAAAGTGCAAAAGTAAATATTCGTTACTTTTTTGACAAAATTTTTGTTGCACTTTCATATTGGTCTATTTCTAAGTACACAATTATTTACATAAAATTTATTTTTTTAAGTGCTTTTAATGAAAATTTTGTACTTATTTTCTTAAAATGGAGCACAATACTATATTTTTGTTTGATTATGGGTGCAACATGAGAATTTCAATCTTTGGTATGTAAGTTGAGAATGCAAAAAAAATTCAGCGTGCCGAAGTTTCATTTGCCCTAAATCTTATAATCTACCTATTCCTAGTTGTATTAAGTCATTGGATTAGGTGTATAGCACAACATCGGCACCTTGAAGACAGATCAAACCAGTGAAATGGTTCGTGTCGATCATATGCAGATTTATAGGTGATGCAGGGAAGCGGGTAGGCAAAAAAAAAAAAGGATATGCTGAACAAGAATGGTATAATGAAATTATAATATTGATTTGTGCACAAATACCAGTTTAGAATCCTACTTTAGAGCTATTGATTCACAAATAATATCAGTTCTAATAGTTTCAATTGATATATTGATTCACAAAAAATACCAGAATAATTAGATAAAAAAGATAAGCTCTTTCAATTGTATTACCCAAAAACTGATTCGTCCTGAGGTTTACAAGGGTATAAATAGTACTAAAACTCTAAAGCGAATTAGGAAATAACTAAAAGTGATCTAATTATCATTAATTACATAATTAGACCATTAATATTGATTTTGCCAAAAAGTGAAAATTTTAAACTAATTATATTGCTAATAACTACTAATCACCCGAATTAAGGTAGAACTAACAGTGATCAATTATGACTTTAGACGGTGAAATTATTCAACTACAAAATTTGTCTAAAATTTGTCACGGGTTATCACTTCCCTTAGACATGGATGTTTGGAAACTCATGTATATAGAAGTGCCTCTGAAAAGGTCAACCTATTTGACCAATCCGAACCACTTCGACATCGATTCCATCGATTCAGGTACTATGCTGCTATACGATCTGCATCAATAGGTCTCCTCGGTGTAAGGTGGATAGAAGGGGTCACAAGGGTTTGGAGATAATAATTTATTCCCAATAATTCCTAAACTCTATTAATGATTTGTTTTGTTCTAATTTAATCCTCTATGAACTCAAATTATATTTTTGTTTATAATTTTATTTATTGGAATATAATTTTTGTATCATAAATTAAAATTCGTGTAAGTTATATTTTTAATTATCGAAGCATCCACCTATTGATATGTAATAGTTCATATGCGAGTGAATATTACATAATATAAAAGTAATAATATATAACTATTTTTTATTTTATCTATTAAATACAATATTCTAGCTTCAAATGCTTGAATTATTTTTTTTTAATTCCTTAAAACAATAGTTCTTTTATAATTAATTCAAAATGTGGAAGGAGAAGTAAAAAAAAGTGAAATTATATGAATTTTTCTCAATTGACATTGTTGGGTTTAATAGTTAAGCGAGTCTAAATTCATATGCTTAAAAAAGTTAAATATAAGAAAAAATAGAGTTGTATGATTTATAATTTCTATAAGTTTTTATTATTAATTACATGGTTTAGGTGTTATGCACTAATTAGAAAATAAATTAATTTTCTTTGGGACACTAAACATAATTGTTAAAAATGTAATTGTTGTGTTGATGGAAAGGATAAAATTATATATATATATATTATTGATGGAGTTTATGACTTCTTGTGAATAAATTATTAAAAGTAGAACTTAATTGTCCTAAAATAAATATGATAGGACTTTATGGTTCTTTTGGAGGAAATGTAGGATTTATGACGATTTTTCCTTTTTTTGACTGGGTCTAATTATCAGTTGTAAAATGTTAGGGAATGGCCATAAAATAAACCAAAATATTAGGGAGGGTGATTGCAATTTCCGTTAAACAGTAAAAAACATATCTGAGTCCCGCTAAATGACGATCAAATTGCTGAAAGACCAAAAATATCTTTAACAAAATTCAATAGTATGCCTACATATTTCTTTAACAAAAACACATATGTGATCACATTATTCAAAGCAAACCCATTGACAATTAAACGGGCGAATTCCAGCAATATATAGATTTAGCGGCATCGAAGGTGAGAACGCCTAGAATCATCGGAGGCTGGAGAATGGAACTTGTGAGCAAAGAGGATTAGGAAGGTGCCAGATGCGTATTCGGGGATTCCTTTCGGACGATTAAGTCAGTCGTGTGAATAGTGGAAGGGAAATAGAATTTCTAGTGAGGTCAAATTGCATACATGTGGCTTTAGGTCAAGAGAGGTATTTATACCCAACGGGGTATGACTTGTGTTTTGAACGAGGCTGCTAGGCAAGTTGATTGTCTTAACAGTGTGTCAAAAGGACTCTTCCCTCGTTGGTTCATACATGGAGACGACAGGGAGCTAGCCCCAATGAATAGCGAGTCAACCGCCCTCGATCCGATCCATTACTGTGCCTTGAGCCGTGTATTTACAGTTTCCTAGGGATTGTAAGCCGAGCTATTACTGTTCATCAATGCTCGGCACCAAGCATTAACTCCTCATCCTTTACTGAGGGAACGTGAATGGCTGATCCTTTTTGGTGGTCTCCTCGGGCCTATCCATTAAACAAACAAATGTATCAAGATATCATATGATTGGTCTCTTTATCCAAGATCGATACCTTTACGCATGATTCCCAATAGGCATGTCGTGTCAAATGGGCGAGCAGTCTCCATTCCTTGGTACACCCACATCCCCATGTTATTTCAATCATGTCAGATCGTGTCATTAGGCCTAGCTGTCGTGTGCCATCAATGGTCAGCCCTAAGCATTAATTTCGTCAAAGGATTTGACTTGCGCTCTTTGTATTGAGACCCTTTTGCATTCGTCTCACGTTTCTATCTCTATCCACGTGTTTGTTTCCCGTTCGTCCTCTAGACCACATCCCGTCAACTACCTCAAGGCATTTGCTTTCGTACAACGTAGGACATGCATCATGGAAGGCTTCTCTCTAACAACAGTTTCTTGGAAACTGTTTCAACAATTTTTCCACCTAAAAATTAAATGTCTCTTTTAATGCCCAACCCTTCATCAATCGTGGCCATGATGACCTTTGTATAAATATTGGGAGGCTTTTGATTGAAGGGATTCCTCCATTTCTTGAGTATTCCATTGCTTGAGAAATCACCAACCCCCTCCGCATACGAGGAAGAATACTAAATGTTACCTTCAATAAGTCCTCTTAGCCTTTCTCCTCCGTTGTCTTTAAGGCTTCTCTGATTCATCCCTTTCTCTTCCTCTTTTGACGATCACATGGCTAGGATCGTTAGAACCAATCACCCTGGGTCCTAGTGGTGAGTCGAGGCCTAGGAAGGCCTTTATAGGCACTGAACATCTTGAAACCATAGTAAGTACAACGAGGGTGATCAAAATGTCAATTCAGAGAGAGGAAGATCGACTAGCCAACCAAAGTGGAGGACCTCCTTGAGATGGTTTTACCACTTAAAGGAATGTTCTTCAATAGCACATCAAATGCGTGCAATAAAGCAGAGCTAGAAAGAATGAATTCTTAGCCAATTTTAGGGATAGGTATTGAATCCCTTATGACGTCCAAACTCTAGTGTTTAGACTTGGTGTTCATAATGCCACTAACAGGTCTCCCGAGGTAATTCCTTTTACAACAAGGCCATAATGAAGGGTGGAATAAGATTCCCTCTCCATCCCTTACTCCTCTAATTCCTCATGCACTTCTGGCTATTTTTCGGGCAGTGCTGTCTAAATACCTTTAAGACTACAATGGGGGTTGTAGCCCTGAATTCTTTCCGTAGTACCAATCTTGGGCTCGATGAGATTTTTTTTGGTTATGCCCTTATTTGGATGCCATCCAAAACGTGTTACCTCAAAGCCAAAGATCTGACGATATACCTTGTCACCCACCTATCTAATTCTGATAAAAGATATACATAAGATGTCCTGAGGGCTGATGGTTGATGGTTGATGGTTGATACGAGAGAATCACTGGCCCTTAATACCTCAGCTTATTCTGCCCCAAAGTTTGGAGGGTCATAGGTAATTTGCCCTCTGCCTCCCTCCGTTGTCTTTTAAGTACGACCTCGTTCCCTTTTTTATTGATCTATTTTATCTCCTTCTTTGGCATAGGTGACAAAAGAGGAGACTATGTCCCTTCTTAGGAGTGAAATTGAATTTTAGGATATCCTCAAGGTGTGAGGATATCTCAACTCTAATAGTCCTGGAAGGGTGACTCAAATTCTGCTCAAGTACACCCCATGGGTATAAAAAGTATCCTCAAATTCCCTTTGGCTACAATCTCCTAGCTCGGTACTCTGAGGGAGAGGATTATCCCAAATCGAACTTGGAAAAAGACCCTCACCGAACTATCCGAGGGCTCCACATAATTTGTGGAACTTGACCCCGAACCCGAAGCTTCAAACTTTGAGAGGACTTGGCCGAATTTTGACATTTTACTAAATGTGAAAGAGCGCGACACACTTGCCCAAGCAATGTATAAGCGTCGTAATATTATTATCAACAGTCTGCCCCCAAAGGCTCAGGACCAGGAGAATCTTCCAGTTTCATTGTTGCTCAGGTGCATAAAAAAAAACCTTTGGCTCCACCTCAGCCTACCCAATAGACTGAGAGAAGTACCCCTCTGGGAGTTAAGAGAGATCATGAGATAGGGCCCGAGAATGAGAGAAGGGTGAAAATGCAACATGACTCAAAAGCCTGACAGCAGCAAGAACAAGTTCAGGCTCTAAGAACCGTCTTACCACGATTTGCATATCGTCTCGCGATTCCTAGTGATCCCTTGGAATGGTATCTCTATGCCACTACTAGGAAAGACAAGATCATCTTGAACTCTAACTCCATAACCTGGCCTCTTGATGTAGCCTATGCGGTTAGTAGCGCCCTCCAATTTGAAGCCGAAATGTCTTAACATCGAGACTGATCTGACAACGGACTTCTTTAGGGGGTGATCTAGAACTCCTTGGCCGTGAGAATCTGATCCTCCAACTCTACTTTACTTTGTCTCCATTTCCCATATTCTTATTCTCATATCTCATTAGATTTCTCAACAGATGTCAATGGTCACCAACCACTTCTAGGCATACAAGCTTTAAAACGAGAAGGCTCAAATGGATATCGATGCCCTTAAGAAGGATTTGCAATGAAAGGAAAAATTGGTCGACGATCTAGGTTGCCAACATTAAGAAATTGACGGACATGGTAAATGATCTGGCAGTGAAGCTGGAAAAGAGAAAGACATCTATAACCAAGGCAGAGCCGCGGATAACCAAGGTAGAGTGGTAGATGAAAAAGGCAGGGCTAAAGATGTCTGCAGCTGAAACCGAGCTTGTTAATGCTGACAAAAATGTCCTCAAACTAACCTAAGAGGATAGAAAACTTAGGGAATCCCTGGAATCAGCTTCCAAAAAGGAAGAGGACATTTGGGAGGAGGTTGTCATCAAGTGTTAGGAGGATATCGTCATAATCTTTGTAGAGGTGAAGAAAAAATCATTCAAGGAATGATGGGATGCTACTCTTTGGGCGGCCAAAGTGAGTATTGACTCTGTGTTGTTTAAGGAGCACGTGTTGGTGCCTACCTCCTTAGGGACTAGAGAAGCTTATGCTGAAGCGATGACCCAAGTCGGGCCTGGCGACGAGCCTCCCCCTTCTC
The DNA here is from genome assembly GCA_963454935.2 of Ilex paraguariensis. Classification (NCBI taxonomy): domain Eukaryota; kingdom Viridiplantae; phylum Streptophyta; class Magnoliopsida; order Aquifoliales; family Aquifoliaceae; genus Ilex; species Ilex paraguariensis. Next base: position 5,072 of record CAUOFW020005682.1, on the reverse strand, counting down.
AACCTCCCTTTCCGATGATACTCTCTGATGATACAAGAAATTGAGAGGGGTTTTATTCTGGTAGGCATCCCTCCTTCCCCAAATAGAACCCCTGACAACCTTTTACTAGAAATTGAATAGCTTTTGGGCGCTGAAATTTTTGTTGATCTATCGAGCTCTTGAACTGGAAACTATCCAAAAACGGGTGGATGTTCTTGATCTTTTTTTTTTTTGTTGCTCAAGGGGACGCAAAACCCCTTTTTTGAATGTCAATACATCTTTTTTTTATTGTTTCTTATTAACATCTCTCGCGATTAGTGTTTTTGTCTTTGTTGTGCTTGGAAATAGTTTATGCATGTTCGACAAAGGCGTTCATACATTGGCACATTCGGAAACAATATTTCATTACCCAAATTTCTACCTCATCCGAGGCCTTGCCCCTTGTGAACTCGACTCTTACTTGTCTAAAGGAGGCATTTATGCCTTGATGCATTCGAGTGCAATGCTTCATTCCCGAAGTCTTACCTTACCCGAGGTCATGCCCCTCACTCACCCTCGAACCATACTTGTCTGACAAGTGTTTATGACACGGTGCATATAGGCGCAATGCTTCGTTCCCAAAATCTTACCTCACCCAGGACCATGTTCCTCTTTCAGACTCGAATCATACTTGTCCGATGAAGGCATTTATACCTTAGTGAATTCTGGTGCAGTGCTTCATTCTTGAAGTCTTACCTTGCCTGGGACCATGCCCCTTGTTTTGATGTAACAAGTGCTCCTTCGGAGCATGGCCCCTAATGGCTAAGCTATGCTTAGGTTTTTTTTAGAAGCCATTATGTCAAAAAAATTAATGAATTTACTCAGTGATATAATTTCTTTAGATTTAATACATTCCATGCTCCAGGGATGTGATTCCCTTATCCTGTATGACCAACCCACCGAGGTTATCTTATATGGCCCTCCCAATTTGGGTCTAGCTTCCCGTCAGTGGGATCCTGAGTGTTTCCTATAACCTTCCCAAATACCAAATTCCCCACTTGGAATTCTCGGGACCAAACTTTCTTACTGCAATACTTCATGAGATCTATCTGGTATCTGGCAAGTTGAATGATTGCTTGTTACCTTCTTTCTTCGGCTAGGTCCAATTGTTGAATGATTTCTTATTCATTTAAGCTTGCTTCAAATGCCTAAGTTCAAATGGTCGGTAGACCAATCTCAAACGGGATTAGTGCTTCCATTCTGAAGGTTAATGCGTATGGGGTTTCTCTTGTTGATACCCTCGATGTCATTTTGTAAGCCCATAAGGCATTTAACAATTCTTATATCCATCTTCCCATGGCCCTTCTAGCTTTTTCTTGATGTCATTGAGGATCGTCTTGTTTGAAACCTCAACCTGTCCGTTGAAGTAGGGATAAACTAGGGTGGAATAGTAGTTCTGGATGCTGAGTCCCTTATAGAATTTCTTGAAGGGTCCGCTATTGAATTGGACACCGTTTGTTTGACACAAGACCCAAGGTATCCTAAAGCGAGTGACAATATTCTTCCAGACAAACCTCTTAGTGTTTGTATCTCAAATGTGAGTAAATGGTTCGGCTTTAACCCATTTGGTGAAATAATCGATCCAAACTAATATGAATCTTTTGTTAGCTGGAACCTTTGGTAGGGGCCCAACAATATCAAGGCCCTGCTACACAAAATGGCATGGACTCGTAAGGAGATTAAAATCTCTCGCTGACTACCAAATGATGGGGGCTAACTCCTAACAATTTACACAACTTTGGACGTAGCGTCGGGCAACTCTCTACATGAAGGGCCACCAGTACCCTTAGAAATGACCTGATGGGCCAAAGAGTGATCATTGATGTGACTGCCACATATGTCCCCATGAATATTGTAGAGCAAAGGTTGACTTTTTGTCTTTGGGGATGCATAGGAGGTAAACATTTCCTGTAGAACTTTTGGTCAAGGGACACCCAATACCTCGAGGATTTGAGCTTGATCTTGTAAACCTCTAATTGTGACTCCTAGAGTTCTCCTATACACAAGTATTTAATGATGGGATCCATCCATTATGGGGATGCGTGGAGAACCTCCATAGATTCTGAATTGTTAATGCTCGATGCAACAGGATCTCCACTATGACCTTTCGAGTTATTTAGCTTTCTAACGCTGAGGCTAGACCGACGAGAGCATCAACATGACTATTGTGATCTCGAGGGATCTATGTGGTTTGCATATTCTCAAACTCTGTCATCAATGCACAGGCCTTTTGGTGGTACACCTTCATCCGAGGGTCAAGGGTCTTGAATTCTGCATTAATTTGGTTTACAACCCGTTGGAAATCACAAAATATGTGCAACCAAGTTACGTCAATAGTCTTGGTCATGTTGACCACTAAGATAAGTGCCTCGTATTTGGCTTTGTTATTTAAGGCTGCAAATCCTGACCTAATCACCCACTCGATGGTGGAACCTTCTGGAGAAATGAGAATTGTTCCCACCCTTGCCCACCAAGCATTGAAGGAGTTGTCAACATGTAGGGTCCAAATTCTGTGGTTAGTAATGGGGGGAGCCTCTGTTACCTGAGTAGGTACAACACCCACTGTAAATTCGGCAATGAAGTCAGTTAAGACTTGTCCATTGATGCATGTTATCAGAACCAAAATGTACCGGCCAGTCTAACCGGTGTATTGAACCCCAAGTCAGTTTGGTTGAATATTAGATCAAATGTGAAAAAAAAAATGTCAAAAATCATTTAAACCAGCCAATTTTTATTAATCTCAACTAAACTGAACGATTTTTCCAAAATTAGTTCATTCAAATATTTTAAACTATCAAAAGACCACCATACTACTAGAAAGGCTATAATGCCTAGTTTCAAGGCTTTGAGTCGTAAAGTTCCACGTAGACTCACTTCATATAGGGCAAAGCACATTTTTTTATACATCACATGGTGCTTTGTTTTCCCATGGGTTTTCGATGTGGAATAGAATCTTTAAATCTTCTTATGTGTTTTTTTTTTGGGTCTTCGTATGTCTTCTTATGTGTTTTTTTTTTTGGGTCTTTGTCTGTCTTCTCATGTTTTTTTTTTTAATTTCTTTCTTTCTTCTTTTGAAATTTTTTTCTATCTTTTTATATTTTGAAGCATCGTATTTTATCAATATCATATTTTCTTAATTTAATTATTAATTTTATATTTTTTATTATATGATTGTTTCTAATAGTTGACCCACTAGTTGAATCAATGAACTATTGACCTGATCATTCTATCAGTTCCATGTCTAGTCCGATTTTGATAACTATGATTTGATGGTCGTGTGAGGTTGATATTGGATCTCAAAATCTCCAAATTCCACCACCCACTGAGCCATTCTCCCTGAGAGGTTGGCCTTTTCGCAATATAGCCTTCAATAGTTGGTCAGTCAAGACCACAACTGGATGGGCTTGGAAATAGTATCTTAGCTTCCTCGTTAACATCACTAGGGCGAGAGCGATCTTCTCCAATGGTAGGTACCTCGTCTCGAAGTCCAAGAAAGTCTTGCTTACATAATATAATGATTTATGCCACAACTCACTTTTCTTGAAGAGGACACTGCTGACGACATATTCAGACACTAATAAATACAAGTAGAAGGTCTCTCCGGATTCAGGAACCGACCTCGTCGAGGGATCCTCAAGGTATCGTTTGATTCCTTCAAATATCTGGTTGCACTCTTCGTCTCACGCGTCTTTCTAGACTTCTTCAGCGCTTAGAAGAAAGGCTTGCATTTGTCGAATCATTTTGAGATGAAGCAATTGAGGGCAATGAGCATTCCAGTAAGTATCTGGATATCTTTTGAAATTTGGAGCCTTCGTAACCTCTACACGACTTGTATTTGATTTGGATTACCTTCAATCCCTCGTCAAGTTTCCAAGTACCCTAGAAATTTCCCAGAGTTGATGCAGAAGGAGCACTGTGCTGCGTTGAGTTTGAGCTCGTATTCCTTCATTATTCGGAAAGCCTCACCTAGGTTCCTTAGGTTGTCCAACTTAAAGCAACTTTTAATCAGCATATTGTCGATGAATACTTCCATCGATTCCTAAGTTGTTCTTTGAACATCTTATTCATCAGTCACTGGTATGTTGCTCACTCATTTTTTAGCGAAAGGCATGACATTGTAACAATAAATCCCACTCTGGTTTATGAAGGAAGTTTTGCCTTAATTGGGATTGTACCAAGGAATTTGGTGATATCCGACCAAAACGTCCATGAAAGTCATTTGCTCATGCCCTATCGTTGTATCCACTAGCTGATCTATCTTTAGCAAGGGGTAGTTATCTTTTGGGAATGTCTTTTTTAAACCGATAAAGTCCACATAGACGAAGTTGTACAACCATTCAGGAAACTGCACTTCCCGAATATATCCCGCCTACAAGAGTTTGTCTACTTCCTCATTCATGGCCTCAACGTGGTGTGGAGTAGATCGACAAGGCTTTTTTTTGACTGGCCTGGTGTTTGGATCCATGTGTAGTCAATGGCTGATTATTTCTGCCTCTATCCCCTTCATCTCCATTGGGATCCTATACAAAGATATCAACATTTTTTCGCAGGAAGATTGTAGTCTCATCCCATTCTGTCGAGCTTAGGGAGAACCCAACAAGGAAGAACCTCTCTTTGTCGTGTGGCATCAAATGTTTCATCCTCAACCACCCCATGGAATGGTCAACGGGCTCAACCCGAGGCACATCGACATCGAGCCCACCTTATTTTGATTGCTATTTGTTAATTACTATCCCGAGATCTGGCTCCTTAGCTTTTCTCAAGTCTCCGATTTTGATTGTGGTGTACAAACACTTTTTGGATGCTGCTTGGTCACCACATATTTCCATGATCCCCCTAAGAGTGGGGAACTTGAGCTTCTGATGGTAAGATAAGTGGAGCGGCTTCAGGGCGTGAAGCCACGTCCTGCCTATAATCGCATTATATGAAAGGTCTTAGTCAATCACAACGAATTCCACTAAAAGGTGACGGTCCCCGCCGAGACCGAAAAGGCGATCTTCCCGAGAGGGAGCACGTAGGATGTGTTGAAATTGATTAAAGGGATCTTGACGGAA
>CAUOFW020005681.1:17500-26382 GCA_963454935.2 Ilex paraguariensis | reverse complement strand
GCTCGACATAATTAACCTCTGCAATCTCAGTTTCAGAGGGAAGTTCCGCAACACCTTTGTGGAATATTCTTTACAATTGCCATGTTTCATACCTTCACCTTAACTAGCCATATTCAGGACACTCTTCTGCACCTTCACATTTATTCCAGAACAGTATATAATAAATTCCCTATTGCAATGTTGCATGTATGCAAAAGTAACTAAAGTCAAAATCTCGCATTAAGTTTTTTCCCTCGTTAGAGAACTCAAGCAATACCTCCCCAATTGGCAGTGCTGCCTTGAACAACTCAGGTAATATCTCCATTGATTTGGTAAGTATTACTCCAACAATTTAGCGTCTTCAGACGTAGCAATTTTTCCAAAAAATTCAACTTAGAGAAGTTGTCAAAACTTGGATAAAGTGGATATTGTGCATCTTTCAACAATTTGTCAAATTTTCCACATCACCCAACTAAGGATTGTGGTTGCTTTATGGCACTCCAACAAACGATATCTGAACATGTTCCCATAGACACATCCTCTATAACTTCTTGACCCTCATCAATATCATCATCCTTGTCGTCCAACTAAACTGGATCACAATCTAGAATCTGCACGAGTGACATTACTCAGTTGGAAATCTTATTTGTGATGTACACATTGAGTGCAATTTTGATCTATCCAATTATGACCAAATCATCATCTATCTTGTCTGCGGTCTTATTAAAAAAAATTGTTGCACTTACCACATGTACACCAAATCCAAAGAACTCTATCCCTCGAGAGACAATATTCATAAACTTTTTCACCCCCTCGGTATACTTTGAGCTAAATCTGGTCTTACTTCACATTCAATTGGTTTTCATTAGAGTTGCCCAAAACTTCCTAATTCCACCAATGGGCTTTCCTTAGACAACATAAAATCAAAAATGTCGAATTAACCAAAAAAAGGGTAAGAATAACCATAATTTTAAAACCTAGTCCGAACATCAACCCGACAAAAGGACCAGGCCAATGGGTCACTGGTTCAACCTGTTAAACCAAACCCAAACCCAAACCAAGCCTAAAAAAATAAAAAATTATTATTAATAATTATAAATATGCTAAAAAAATCAAAATAAGTATTAAAATAACAGAGTTAATCTACTTGTGATACATAGAACAAATAACACAATCTGATGAGTAAAACAAAGATGTATATCATTTATCTCCAATAGAAAATTGAGTGATATCTAGCAAATTACATGAGCTAGTTTCTATGTCCTGAAACTCAAATTGTTGCAGACCAGAAAGGAAAGGAAATATTATATGCCACTAAATATGGCAATTAAATCAAACAAAAATCAAAATATTATCAAACATGTATCTAATGTACCAAATTGAATGCTCAATATTCATCAACTACAACAAACATTCATCAACTACACCAAATTGAATGCTCAAGATTCATCAACCACACAGTACCAATCATAATAGACTGACAGAAAATAAGCTAAAATTTTCCAAGTTTTTCACTGAACTAAGTTAATAATCATAAAATAATTAACCAAAAAATGGCAAATCGAAGCTACAATCACCACCATCTGAGTGCAACGAGACTGAGAAAGAGAAAGAGAGAGATGAGTGATGAAGTACCTGTCAAGTGAAGGAGAAGATATTGCCTTCGTTCGACACTTCGATTGGGAGAGAGAGAGTTGATTTGTTGAGCTGCTCCATTCGAGTTTGACGAGGAGAGAGCTTGATTCATTGAGTTCGACTGAGAAAGAGAGAGGGGGGACTGATTCATTCGACGGTGAGAAAGAGAGTCTCTAAGCTAAGAGAGAGGCAGCAGCTAATTAGGTTAGGGCAAAAATGCCTAGCTTTTATAATCTTTAAATTGCCCCGCCTAGTTTGTGATTAACCATTCGGTTTAGTGGGTTTGGGCAAGAACCAGCCGGTTCAATGGGTTTTGTGCTGAAACGATACACTACCCGGTCCGGTTTGATGACCGATTCACCGGGTCAACCCGCTGGGCCGGGCCGAGTTTTAAAACAATGATTGCAACAAAGGTGTCTATATGCATATGTCTTTATTACTAGTTTAACAGCAAACTCCAAATTTCAAACTCCAAGAAATATATATCAATTCCAAGCCTGCACCTTGACAAGATGTAATAATAATTACATTGACATATATCCGTTCGGCACTCTAGCATGGTACTGCATTTTAAATATTGAAATGACCAAAAAAAACCAGGTACTCTGAGGCGATGTTAGTCCTATTTTGGAAATTAAATCATATGTAAACAGTTACCTAAACCAACTAGGAAGCTCAAACTACGACACAGTTGAATGTAATTGTCTCTAATTTTTTTGGAGTTAGATCAACAAGAGTTGCAGAAGCATCCCACAAGAATAACACTACAGACAAACAAGTCTTAAATGCTGAACGTCAAACTACAGGATGAAAGAATGTAGAACTACCTCAAGGGCAGTTCTCGATACAACCAAGATCACACCACTTTCAACTAAAGATAGAGAAACTCACTTTTAAAGGCAATAATCATACTTGAAACAACTGGTTTTTGTAGCAAAGGGTCCAATCAGATTCCCTGGAAGCAACTAGACAACCTCCATCAGTGCATATGGATTCTGCACTAGAACTGGGTCTATGAGGAGTTGACTTTGTTTCACTGTTCCTGAAAATGCTGGGTTCCTGATTCAGGAATTCGGGAGACCCAAGTCCATTACTTGAGAACGAATTGTTTCCTAAATTAACATGGGACTCACAACTTGGAAGCAATTTTAACCGGTCATTATTGCATCCATCAGCGTCATTCTCTTCATCTGACAAGCATCTACAGCAATCTAACTCATCCATCTCAAAAATCCGACTTACTAATCCTTCCCTCCATGATATCCTCATTGGAGATTGCAACCCAGTTTCTAAAGTAGAATTAGACATCCAAGAAGCACGATTATCCACAGACCTCTGCAGTTGATTGAAGTTAATGGAATTGGAAGTTGAGGTCAAGTCAGTGAGCTGGAAACTTAAACCAGGTGGATCCCATATTGATATTTGGCTCCTAGGAGATACACTTTCCCTCAGAAGCATGTCTGCTGCTGAATCTAGTTCATATTCAAAATGGCATCCTGGATACCCATCTGCATTTGACAAAGGCACACAGACCAGTCTATCCAAGCTTGAATCTGATGTTGGGGTCTGAATAACATTATCGCTATTTAAAGAGTCCATGGAGAACGGAGAATTTTCTCCGGCCACATTACCCTCAAATTTGCCCTCTTCTTGTGAAATAACATTCTTACACCTGGGTGTAGCTGGAGGATAAACTAATGAAGAACTCCTAGCAACTTTATCAAATGAAGGCCCCATAAACCCTTGAAATTCGGGGAGTGTTCCTGGAGAAGACGAACTACTCCAAGTTTTCTTAATGCTTGTACTATTATCCAGATCACTGCTACCACTGTAGTTAGTACTGTCACATAAGTCCGAATCCAACTCATGACAGTAGGATGGTGAAATAGGCAAATCAAGTGTAGAGTTGACCAGTTGTCTATATCTATTCATCCCGTTTTCCAAATCACCTTTCTGATCTTCATTATCTTCATCACATGGAGATAAGAGCCAGCACACTGAAGCTTCAACTGGCAACGGAACCAAAGAAACCCTAGACTTGTTAGCAACTCCTACAATATTTCCATCATCATAATCCCCATAGCTCTTGTCACATAAATTAACTCCACCAGGCCCCGAAGAATGAATGCCTCCTACAGTCAGAACACCTCTAGGTCTGCATTTCCTTTTATCAGTCACCCCAGAAACAACATGCCCAGCACCATAATAAGCTGATGTTGCAGCTGAAACCAGCAGAGATGACCCACATTGGATCTCAGGAGATACTGAAGCCTGAACTGGAGGTGTTTTGGTAGTAGTAGTTTCCGAGTCCTCGTCCATGGGTTTACAGCCATCCATTGCACAATCCAAACCAGACCCACATGTTAATTTAATAGCAGCGGTAGAACTTTCAAGTGAATAACTAAACTTGTTTTCCCTTGCAATTCAAACACTTTTACATGTGCAATGAGATGACATGAGGACTGAAAATCGAAAAATGATTCAACGTTATGACTTATTCCAATGAAAACTACAAATTGTGTCAAATACCACAAATATCTGGTAAAGAATTTTAAGGAGCTGTGGTTTCTCAAGTTCTTTACGCGAGGGGGGGGGATCAAGTTGTGTGAATATAATGCATGCCACAACAATTTTTTAACACTGATAGAGACTTAAAATTCTCAATACAACTATCATATTAAGCTAATAATTCTATGGAAGAGTCTTAAATCCATTGGATTCAAGCAACAGAGGTTACTGGTTTTGATCCACCAAAATTATCAACTAGGTCTACGGCCGTTGGATTGAACACGGCTTTAGGTTGGGTGCTTTACATCAGATGCCCTTGAACATGATAACTTACCGATGATATTCAAAACATTCATCTAACAAAGCAAAAAGGGCAAAAATTGGAATTGAAAAATCTAAAGCATTACCTGGAATCGTTGCGGATGTAAAGTTGTTCGGTCGTGGTTCAAAGATTTATCTTCAGAACTCTTTTCAGATCCAACAACGGCTCGTTCTTCACTGTTTCACACCCAATAAACAAAAATATCGAGTGTGTTAGAGTGTGCGCGCGATTCAGAGAGACAGAGAGAGAGATTGAAGAGATGAGGGATGGACGACGAAGAGACGGAAAAATGCCTCGATTTGCCTGGTGAAAACGACGTCTTTTTCTCGTACGGAGAACTGTTCTTTCGTGATACTCGGCTAATACGACGTCGCTGAAATCTTAAAATTAAATTTAAGTCAATATTTAAAGAGTAAATTTGATTTTACATAAACCACTCTAATAAATAAACTCAAACTTAAGGATAATATTTTTTTTTCTGAACTTAAGGGTAATAAAATCTAATTATTGGAGCTTTAAAGAAAGGTAAAATATATTCGATAGAGATTTATGACATTCATATATCAACTAGTCATAATTTGTGCTTAAAAATCGATCTCACTATATTAAATAATAATTTTTTTTATTTATTTGATTATATTATTTAAAATTTATTTGTATCCATTATTTTTTAAAAATTATTGACAAAAATATGTAATCTGACAAATTTTCTCAACATGTATATATTATCATATATGAATAATGTTTGAAATAAAAATCATGTTAAACTATAAATTAATCAAATATTAAATGATTAAACAAGTAATACAAATAGGTAATAGGATGATTTTGGGAGAAAAAATATGTATAAGATAAAATTTTAAACATCTAAATATTTTATTATATAGATTATTATAACTCATGTCTGAACATAAAATTCGAGTCCCTAAAAAATCGATTGTATTATATTAAATAATAATTTTTCTTTCTTTCATTTCTTTGATTACATCATTTAAAATTTATTTTTACCCATTATTTTTTAAAAAAATATTGACAAATTTTTTCAAAATACGTAATTCAATTAAATTTTTTTAATATGTGTATAATATCGTGTATGGATAATGTCTAAAATAAAAATTATAAACTATGAATTAATCAAATATTAAATAATTGAGCATACGATAAAAATGAGCGATGTGGTGGTTTTGAAATGAAAAATATGTAAAAGATAAAAATTGACTTCCTATGTGTTTTTATTGTATAGATGTTATAAAAATATGATTTTATTTACTACCCACATGTGCTATTATTCGGTAAAAATTTAAACTTGTTATTCATATTTTGGGATAGAATGTTCATCAATTTTTAATAGAATTTGAAATGAATGTTAGTCTGAGGGTCACATTAGAACCAATTTATGACATTCAGGGTGCAATATGAGAAAAATATATATAATAAAGTAGAACGATTTTAAATTTTAGAGACAAAGAGCGGCCCAAATTGTTTCATAACCAAAAAATTCATCATCCAACGGACAGTGTTATCCCAAACTGTCTCAAGTTATTAATATCTCAGATCGTTTTGACCTAACGTACTACATTAGCTTTTTTGAAATATTTTTGCTGCTCAAATTTTTAGTTTCCAAATTTGACACCCCTATATGAATTCGCCTCTCAATCTCGCCCAAAATCAATGTCATCTAAATCTAAAATTCTGTCGAAATATAAAATTAACGTTCATATTTAAATTTTGACCTCTGCTCATGCTTCTCTAAATAATATCCTTTCCATATCAAAGAAATCACTTTTTTCACATCACAACTTCAAAATATTCATTATAATGATGATACTTATTATTTATTCCGCTTTCCTTTATCACTTGTATTCATTTCGCTCTTTTCACCGAATTTTTTTTTGATATCCCATTTCTCCTCTGCCTCCCTCTCTTTCTCTTTTTATTCCTCGTCTCGATTTTTGCCCCCAACGAATAGCTACTCAGGGTCAGCCAAACAGCATGAAGAAAAAAAAAAGTATGGGCATTTAGGCCTCAAATTTTTAGAAGAACCCATAATTTTAGGTACATCACCAACCTATAAATTCATTAAATTTTAAGCCTTACCAAAAAGCTCTAAAAAATTAAATCCAATGAAAATTTTTATTGCAATAATTTGGGCTTATAATCCAATTTATAGCATTAAAAACTTAGAAATTAAAAAATTAAAAAAATACTCAAAAGTCAACTCATATTTATTCTCACTCTCTCTCTCTCTCTCTCTCTCTCTCTCTCTCTCCATCTAGTAAAAAAATAAAAAACAAAAATAAAAGTTGAAATTAAACACTCTCTCTCATTCTCTGTGGTAAAAAAAAAACAAAAATTAAAATTTCTTTCTCGACAATATTAACACATCCTTCTTTTGTCTCTATCTCACATAGAAAATTAAAAATAAATTAATTTTTTTAAAATAATACTAAAAATAAAAAGACCTCCATTTAATATTTTTGTTTTAGGCCTTAAATTGGCTTGAGCCGCCCCTGTATTCACCGGCGTCCCTTTCTCTTCTATCTTTTTTTCTCCTCACCGAAATCCTCTTTCTTCACAGCAACACTATGGAGGCACCATCGAAAACACAGTAGTGATCAACTATCGACAATCTTGAAATCTCACTCGGATATCTCTACCCTTCTCTCTCTCTCTCCCTCTCCCTCTCGTTCTCTCTCTCTGCGTATGTCTCCCTTACTGCAACCATTCATTCCTTCTCTCTCCTCTCTACCACCAAAACTCATAACAACCCACCAAACACCCTATATATCAAAAGTCAAACTTTTACCTGCAGACAACCAACACGTACACCCTCTTTCCTCCCCAATCCCCACCATTGCCACCGAAACCTCCCAACCCAACAAATGCCTCCCCACCCCCCACACGCACACATTGCTACCAAAATCCACCACAGTCACCAAAACACCAAGTGTTTGTATTATTGCTTCAATGAGCGAGCCAATATTATTCTTATTTTTTGGCGAACTTACTTTGTCTGCTGCAACGACCATCTATAGCACAACGACACAACTCCAGCGATCAGCAATGACACAACTCCAATAAGACGATGATCTACTGAAAAAGTGGTTTATTGGTTTAGGTTTGTTATTTTTTTTTTAGTTTTACATATTTTTAGGTTATTTACAATTTTTTTCTGTACGTCCTAGGATATGAGGACCTAAGATTGGTTCAAGCTAAGTAGTCCTTTGTTAACAAGGATGAGTTTATCTATTTCTGGTGTTTGTTTTGTCCAAAAATTGCAAAGAATTCTGGAAGAACCAAAGAGCCCTTTTGATCAAGAGTCAAGCCTTTTGATCAAGAGGCACATTTGGGAATAGTTTGCATAAAAAAAAAAAAAGCAATATTGATATGAATCACTGTGAGGTGTATGCATGATGTTTAATGGATTCTTCATATTGCTATTCAAAGTTCTTTAGGTTGTAATGTCTATGTTTTTAAGTATTATTTCTCTCTAAAAAATTTTAAATCTTGACTTCAATTTAATGCTTTGTGCACATTCATAAATTTTGCATATTATACACTATTCCTGCAATATATTGAAATTCAACTTGATTTATTGTCAATATGTCTAATAGTTCATTTGCTTTGTTGTAAATTTGATACATTATTTGGCTTGAATTGTAATTAAAAGTAAGCTCACCTTCTCGAGGCGGCACCGATGGTTGCTAAAAATATGTTTTAGGTTTGGAAGTGATAATTATGGTGGTCTTAGTGATGATAGTTAATCTTGAAGTTATGATGGATGGGTGGTGGTGGGTTAAAGTTTTTGGGGCAAATTTATACAACATAAAATTAACTTAGTTGATAAAATTTGGTTTGAATTGAATAGCAAAATTAATTTAAATAGTTGACTTGATTAGATTTAATTTCAATTTAAGCACAAAATTTGATTAGCTATCAAAATTTAGGCTAAGTGGTAATAATGGTAATGGTGATATTAGTGGTAATAGTTCTATATAATTGTGTTTTTAGATATTTTGCTTGAATTCTTTAGGGGACTCAAATTTTATGTATTCAATTTCTAAATTTGATAATGTTAGTGTAGTTGGATTTAATCATGAAAATTTGATCACAACCATTTTCCATTGATGGCATACTATCTCTCCATGAATATGTTTAAGTATGATAAATGAAAAACATCTTTACTTGGTAAGGTTTGCACATCTTCATATTTTTGTAGGATCTTATTTTTAGAGAGAATTTAGTCATAATTGTTTGGAAGAATAGAAAAAAAAATATTATATTTAGAGGCACAAGCATTCTCTAAACTATCAACATACTATAAGGACAAAAAGTGTAATTTAACCCGATAGAGTATTAAAAATTTAGTTTTAATTAATTTTGGTCTTGTTGATGTTGTTTATTATATTTTTTGTTACAATTCATCTCTTAATATTCC
>CAUOFW020005681.1:0-10000 GCA_963454935.2 Ilex paraguariensis | reverse complement strand
TTTCTCATTTACTCTTCTGACATGTTGGAGTTAGCATAGTGTTATTGCTTTTTTGTTAAATTTTTTGCCAAGACATTCATTTTGTTCAAAAAAATGTTGTTTGACCTAAGTACTAAAATTTAAGAAATATGAGTCAATTTATAGAAATGAGGTAAAAAATTATATGAAGGGGAATTGAGGTGGTCACTCAGTATTTTTAAGGGCAGCTTGGGAAAAAAAAATTGGTGTTAATAGAAATTTGATGACAACGATTCTTTTTCTTTGGACGAACCATATACACAATCGCTGAATTTGAATTCGAATCGCACTGTTATTTTTTAAGATTTTAGACCTTGTTCCTATTAGCCAAAGGAAAATAGCAAAATGGCAAATGAATTTGAAAAATAGAGGAGTTAAGGTTGGATGAGTTACAAACCTATGAAAATATCAACCATTAATAAGTTGTTCTTGGCTTTTGCTTATCAAAACAAGTCTTACCCCTAACCCACATGTTTCCATTCCAACATGAAGTGAAAAACTTTTATTTTCCTAATATACCCTTAAACAATTCAATAAAGTCATATTTGCTATTTTGTATGTCATTTTCCATTTTTCACTTTTGCTAAGCATTGTAATTCCCTTGCTTGACTGCACTCCTTGTATGCCTTTTGGTATTCTGTCACTAAATGTGTACTTAAGTTCAATCGGCAATATTTAAATGTGGTCATTATACGCATTAAATATACACATACTATAGTTAAATAAAACACAAAGGTGCATTCTTAGAAAAGTACCCATTCTTATTGCTATACAACTGAAAGGATATTTGTACAACTCAATGGAGAATGGTGGTGATGGGAAGGCGTCATTCGAGGTCACTCGCACCTAGCCCTTCAAAGTGTTATTGCTACTATAATTGTTTTTGAGATATTTCCTATTTTTTATATTTGATCTCTTATTTTCAATTGGTCTACGTTGCAAAGGGAGATCTATTCACTGTTGTTCTCAAATTAGTCGATGAAGAATTCAAAAGTTTCTCCCCGAACTATCTATAACATAACCACATCTTCTCTTAAATATATATATATATATATATATATATATATATATATATATATATATATATATATATATATATATATATGTATATATTGATTCATTTTCTGAGCCATGACCAATAGGTACTGATTTAGGTTTGAAGCTCAATTGTGTGTCAAGCTTGTGACGGTCTTCCTCGTGCATCGTCACATTGACTCTTTTTGTGAAATTTCTCTGAAAAAATAAAAATTAAGTTTCCCATCTATCTCTTAAAAAAAATTCATTAGGATAGTCAAATGATTAGGAAGATTTAGGATGAGTTTTCAACTAAAGTTATATATATATATGTATAGTGATTTCCATCTTATTTCTTAATCTATCATTGTTTACGAGAAAGATTGATTTCATCCACCGTTTTCCAATGTAAAAATGTATTCAAAACATACTTCCGATATTTTTTATTAGTTAAAAGCATATTTTGTAAATACATTTTTACATTAAAAATATAGGTTTAAACCATATTTTCCTGTAAATAACTCTAAATTAAGAGATAAACTAAAAATCGTGATACAAATGAAACAAAATCGAAAAGTTACATAATTTGGTCATTGATTCAATTGAGGATACTAAAAATAGTCTCATTTTACATACTTTTTCTCGAGTCGAATAAACAAATAAACATTTTAAGAAACCAAACCCAAAATTCTGCAATTTGTCAGGCTACGCAAAGGCCACATATATTGTGTTTTTTCTCTAACAATATTTCATATTCAATATAATCCTACCCAATACAAGTTTGCAACAAAAACAAGCCTATGTGGTCATTCAATAAATTGGCCCTTCTAGAACTAACTTTGACACAAACAAAAAACTTACGGCCGTCCAAATTTTTATTTCATTGTTATTCGAATTTCATCAACAAGCATATGATCTTTATGATCCAATTAATCAAATTAAATATTTATTATTATTATTACTACTACTACTTTAAATGTAGTAGATTAAGAAAATCTTGGTTTGATTAATCAACTTACACCCATAATGTGTGTTTTGATCTTACCCTTTTTCTTAAACTTATTAATTATTTTTTTAACTTTCATATTCCATAAATATCAAAATTATAATACAAATTCTAGCTTTTCTTCTAACTCTATAACTTCCATATGTTTTGGACTCTTGCAATCTTTCATAAGTATCTATATCTATAAACAAATTAATAATCAAAAGTTAATTGCTCAAGTGCCTCATCTGTATGGTTATTTTTATCACCCAAAAATAAGATATTTATTACTACATCAACTTTATATTTGGCATCAAAACCCAAAATTTATGGGAGACATGTAATTTGAGAAATCATCATCAGTGATTTTTATTGGTTACACAAAATATATTAGTAATTAGCAATAATAAGTGCCTGAAGTGTTGAACTATAAAAAAATTGAGCATTGATCGTACAATATTTTATATTTTAAATAAAAAAAATTTTCTCCAATTATGTAATTTAAAATTAAAGTGAATAGAAAGAAAATAAAAGATAAATATTTTTGAATTAGTGTGGTTGTCTGCCATTGAAGAGCGCGTTTATTGGGTTGTACAGAGAAGATCACATTTTTTAGTGGAGGAAAAAATTGGACTGAATAAATAAAAATTAAATCAATTTTAATCATTATTGTACTTTTAAAAATTGAGAATTCAATATTTTAACTCTTATATTAAATAGATAATGCACACGTGAATGATCAATGTAAACGTAATATTCAAAAATTATAAAAATAAATAAATAATAAATTATAGCTCAAAATAATTCACGTGCAATAACTAGTCTGTATACATTAGTAAGAACTGTGTTCAAATCACTCTATAATACAAAAAATTAAATATCAATCATATAATATATTATATTTTAAATAGTAATATTTTTAATTATTCAATTTAAAATTAAAGTGAAAATAAGAGTGAGGTAGGGGAGAGATAACGAGAGGTAGATATAGATTAATGTGGTTGTTTGACATTGGAGAGTATGAAGGTTAAATTGACTGACATTGGACTCCATACAGAGCAAATGATATTTTTTTTTGAGTGAAAAAGAAATTTGTAATGAATTTTATATCATTGGATCAAAATAGATGCAAAATTTGATTAATCTTAGCCATTATTATGCTTTTATAAGTTGAAAATTCAATTTCTTAGCTTTAATATTAAATAAAGGCTACGTAGAAAAAGTCACATTTTTTTTGCGAGAATTTTTTTTTAGAATGATTTTTACACTATTGAACTCTAATAAATCTTAACTTTTGTTTTTTCTTTTTTTTTTTAAGTTAAGAATTCTAACTTTCTAATTGTAATATTAGATACACAGCGGAGAGGGAGAGAGAGAGAGAGAGAGTAATGGATAGTGGACATGGGCTAAACGGTCCGGCCCACCTTTTTATAAGAATGTGTCTAACATTCGACATGGGTTGGGCTTTAAGGACGGGCTTATGTTTGTAAGTGTTTGTTTAACTCGAATTTAACAGTCCCAAATGGCGTCGTGTTTAACTCGAATCTAGCAGTCCCAATGGCACCGACGCCATCCTTTTTCTTCCGATTATTCTATGCAATTTTTATTAAAAAAGGTTTTTAGGTAAATTATAATATATTTTATTAATTTTGTACAGCGAATAATTTATACATGTTGGAATATAAGAATTTGTTGGAGTTGAGAGAGCCCAAGCCACCTTGCAAATCACTCATGTCACGCGGCAAAGGCAAGAGGAGAGGGTGGCTCATGCCACTCGACAGAGGCAAAAGCCAAGGGGCTGCCCTAACCACTTGGCAAAAGCTAGCCCATGCCACTCGGCACTTGGGGCTTGCCCCTTGCCACTCGGTATTTTGCCAAGCTAGCCCTTGCCACTAGGCAAAGTCAATGGGCTTGGGCAAGTCTTTCTTCATCTACACTTGGCACACAAGGCAATTAAAGATGAGTCATATTCAGTGAAGGATCAACCAAAGACCTCGAGTCCTAATCAAATGCCCCTCCGAATATTTACGAGCCAGGGAAAAGACACCAAGAAGTTAGAATCTAAATGAAATGCTACTCCAAGCGATTAGGAGTTGGCGATAGGGACCAATGACCAAGAATCCTAAAAATCTAACTCTACTCCGACCTTCTAGCACCTGATGACGGAGTTGAGTCAATCATCCTAGAGTTTGGGTTCTAGTGGAACACATCTCTCCACTACTATAAATAGAGCCCCTTGATACCAGGTAATGCAATTCAATATGATTAAATTCACTCAATACTACTCTCTATTTGTAATCTGACTTAAGCATCAAAATCCCTTTGACCGATTTCGGCCGTCATTCATCCAGTTGTTCTTTTGTCTTGCCAGCATCACGAGACTTCTTCACTAATCTCTGTATAAGGTGGACATTCATAACGCAAAATTGTCCCCGCATAGAATTCAAATATAAGAAAACATTAAATATATGATACAAAGATATAATGTGATACAACATAAAACCTATATTGATGTATTATTCTCTAAAATTTGATCATTTAGTCATTTGATAATTGATCACATAATACTCAACACTATAAATAGAAATAAAGTACTATAACTCAATATAATTTGGATATTTGTCAAATTTCTATATTTCCTATCAAGTCAATAATAAACTTATCCATTAAAACTCTTCCAATACGTTTCATATTTCATTCAGAATTCTCACATTAATTATCTAACGAACTCTTTTTCTTGACAATTATAGAGTTTGAGTTAAATTTCAATAGCCTCCCTTGAACCAAACTCTTCAAATTTAGTCATGTCCCAAGATCGGGTGCTTAACATCCATGATTTTGATCCTTCAATTTTTTTAAACACTAGTGCAAACTTACTCTTTTGAGTCATCACAATCCTTTATGTCAAGAACCTGCTCCTTGGCATATATCATATGTGCATCTCTGTCCGAGTCTTACATACTCTTAAATAATTTTAATAGTCAATATTTCATCATTCCAAAATAAAGTTTAGTGACTCGTAACCCACGAGACACCACATATCGTTATTAGAGTTATGTGAGCCCAACAAACTCTTATTCATAATACTTAGAGAAATTTAGTCAAATTTCAACAATCTCTCTTGAAAAACCAAACTCTTTAAATTTACTCATGGCCAAGATCGAGCATAACACCATTGATTCTGATCCATCAATTTGTTTGAGCACCGTGGTGCAAACCTGGTCTTCTAAGTCACCACAATACTCATTACTCTCAAGAACCTGCACCTTGGTTTGTATTATTTGTGCATCTTTGTCCGTGTCTTATCTATTAAAATCATTAATAAACGTAATAAAATACCTACTCTCACCATTGTAAGGAACTTTAACAAAAAATGAATAACTCGAGGTCTTTTTGTTTGTCAATCTTGTTTATCAGTGACATTAATGACCAGATAGAAACACAGAGATTTAATAGTATCTAAATTATATTGAGTTATAATATTTTATTCTTATAAATAATATTGAGTATTATGTAATCAATTATCAAATGACTAATTTTTTGAGTAAATAATACATTTATATAAGTTTTTGGCCCATGAATATAAATACGATATACCAAGTTGAGTATACTGTATCGAATCATGTTATATTTTTGTGTCTTATTTTCATTATTTTTTATTTTCAAATTCCTATCTTCTAACAATCTCTAAATAATTAGTAAAAATTAGTGACATCTGTTAATTTAATCACCCATACAAATTTTGATAATGGTAAATATAGTATTGCTCTAATTAGCCAAAAATAAAAAATATTAAAATGTTAGGGGGATACCAAAAATAAAAAAAAATAAAAAAGCAAAAAAATCTTCAACCCTCAAAATCTTCTATTCAAACAAGAGGACAGGGACTTGTGTCGAGGAAAGAGAAAGGACAAGGATAAAGGACTTGATGGGTCGATATACTCAGGTGTCTGGTCATTTGCCTTGGTATTAAGCTTTTCTTCTTCATTGCTTGTTTTTTTGGTACAGTACGTTCCGCAACCGTACACAGAACAACCTGTCACTGTTTTAGCAAACCCTACGGCTCACACCTCGACACGAAGGTTCATTCCCAAAACCAATTTGGTGGGTCCCCCACCAAATCTTTGTGCATGTAATAGCCAACCTAGCAAACAGGCATGTATCGTCTCCAGGCCTCGTTTGCCCCGACCACCTCAGGCCTACGTATGTATATATGGATGTTTGGTGTGTATCTATTTATATAGCATCAGCTGTTTCTCTCTCTAGACTGTGTCAATTGGGATAGCTTCTAGTGATGCCAGTTTAATATCAAAAAGCTGTACTTTGCCAAAAATATGCAATCTGGAGACAGTCACAAATACAGAGAGAGAGAGAGAGAGAGGGAGGGAGAGGGAGAGGGACGGACATAAAATGATAAAATATTCTTCAGCAGAAAGGAGAGAGAAGTGGTGAAAAGACATTAGCATGGGCATTGGCCCTCAGTTCTATTTCTTGGTCAAAAAGGACGGCTCAGTAATTGCATGGCGCTCTCTCTCTCTCTCTCTCTTCCACCATATTTCTTATATATATATCATAAATATTTCATATATTAATATTTGAAGAAATTTATTTCAAAAACTTTTCTTTAACTAAAAGTGATTTGACCACTAGTCCAAAATAATAAACAAGAAAATTAAAGCTTCTACACCCCTAAACTCTTTTATCCCCTTCAATTTTAAATAGTTTGTAACTTATTCTTTTAAGTTTTAATTTCAACAAATAATTTCTTTAAGTTAAAATATTTTATAATTAATTTCTTTTTTTTGGTCATTAATTAATTTCAATAATTCTTTTTAGACAATAAAAATTGATAAAGTTAAACCTATCAAATTCACGTAATCCTTATTTTATTAAAAAGAGATAATTATTTTTATACTTATTTTTTTCTTGTACCAAATATTCATAGTTCCCATTATTCTTACATTCTTCTATCCTCTCCTATCTTGGATGTTTAACTCACATTTTTTTCTCTCTTTCACTAAAAACCATTTTTTCCCTACAATACAATGAGGCGGAGACGAATATTTCCTTATTAGTAATCTTGACTTTTTTGTTTCTTTAATTTTTAGAAACAAAATTAGTATCTCAAGAAAAAAAATATAAAAAATAATGTACAAGATGAATGGTGTAACAATTCTTTCAAGTATTCAACCACTATTATTAGTCAATTTAAAACTTGGAAGGAACAAATTGCAACATTTAAAACAAAAAAAATTAATTATAACAAAATATAGTTGGAGGGGATATATTATAATTAACCCTTAACATTAACCATTATCACCACTATCGTTACTATAACCATGAATGCCATCTTCACTGCTGTCATCGTTATAATCGTGAACACCATTACAATTGTCATCGCTACAACCATGAACACTATCATTATTTTATTATTATCGTCACTATCACCACCTTGACCATCTTTGCCACTATTGTCTTTGTCACCAATGTTGCCACCATTGCTATAGTTGTCATGGTCATCTCCAACCCCCCCCCCCCTCCCCCCACCGTCTCAACCCAGCTAGAACACTACCATCACCACCATTTTATCATCTCCACTATCACTAACATCATCTTCATTGTCACTTCTATTGTGACATTCAAATAGTACCCATTTAATAAAAGTATGAAAAAGGTATCATCAATCTATTATGCTGTCTTTTCTAATTCGTTTTTTTTTGTAAGCTTTTTTAGGTTTGCACTATAGCTTTTTAAGGTGAGCCCTTTTCTTATTCATCATTATTTATTGACCGTTATTGGTTTTTTTTAATAATTGCCCAGCTATTCTTTATTTGGATGAATTTTATCCTTATCTCCCAAAAATAAAAATTCAACACAAATACCAGCTTGAAGCATCCATGGTTGCATCATCCGACCAATTTTGATTGATTACTAATTCAACTCAGTCACCTCTATGTTCGATTAAACTTGTTTTGCTCGATTAAGGGCACTTTATCTCTCAAACACAATCATTTCCTCTAATTTGCATGTGTTACTTATCACGTGTCTTTTCACAATTATCCCATCTTTATTTTTATGTGTTATTTGTTACGTGTCTTTTTACAATTGTTTCATCTTTATTTAAGACATTATAAATCACTTTAGGAAACTTGTTTTCAAAGTAAATAATTTTAAAATTATAATATTTTATTAAATATATTCAAAACTACCAAATAGAGGGATTAAAAAACCTGGCTTTTGCCGCTATATCTAGGGAAGATATGATTGTTGCAATCCAAATCCATCATTTTGAGCATATCCTTTTTGTTCCCATGGGTATGAAGAACAAGTCACATCTGCTGGTTAGCAGGGCACAATCTGAGGAACTTGTAGCTCACGCTTTACTCTATTTTAGCACACTCTGATTAAAGACAGTTCACGCTTCCTTTATTTTTACCACATAATCTTACGATCTGATCATGAACAATCTCTTCTTCTTCTTCTAAAAAGAAGTAACCCTTTTCCATACTGGATCTTTATTTGATTACGCAGGCTTCGTGATTATGGCGAAACGTAGCTAAAAGTTATTTATGACTTATAAAACACGGATATTTCGTTAAAATTGACATACATGTATTGAATATCGTATCAAATATAATACTTGTCGAATATTCAAAAATACGTATCGAATACACTTTTTAAATATCCGATAATAATTAAATATTATGATACTTCACAGATATTTTTAATCAATCAACATATATAATTTTTTAATTAAACTTTTAACATCTCTTTTCGAATTCACATATTATACAATACATTAAAAAAAAATTTATATTACTGCAAAGGCACATGAGTGTTTTTTAAATATTATCTACAATTACATGTCAAAAGAATATAAAATAAAACTATTACATTATAAGCTAAACAAAAATTACTTTTAAATACTAGGTAAATATTAGTTTTGATTCTTTTAATTAGTCACTTCATTTTGTGAATATATCATAGCGACACAATAAATATTTTCTTAAAATTAAAAAAAAATTACTAATTTTTTTTATTATATGTTAAAAAACTACCAAAATATATAAAATATTAAGTTTGTTGAAAATAATAAAAATATTAAATATATTTTATTATAACCGTGTCTTAGACGTACCTGTATCCTACTTTTTTATACTTTGTTGTATCGTCGTATTGATAACTTATCGTACTCGTATCCATATCCGTGTTTCATAGCTTATGGCAATAAACTGGTTAAAAGTTAGGTAGAAAATAAGTGCAAAGTAATAGATTATTGAGATTTGGCTCCAACTTTAAAGTTCGTGTTAAATTATAGTTGTTTCGTGTTTAAAATTGTTCAATTTATATTTGTCTTATTTATTTAAACGAGTTACATATTAAAATCAAACACCTATTTTTTTATTAAATGATTTACACTACACGACTTGTGTATCTATTAATTCTACAATACTTTTTTATTTTTTGCAACAAATTAGGTCATTTATTAAACAAGTAATCAGAAATATAATAAATGGTAATCGTGTGATAAACCGATAATCAAGTGAGATATCGATGTATTAAACAAGTAATCAATTAATAAATAGGTTAAGGTACCCTACCTAAACATGGCTCATTTATTGTGTGAGTTAGGCACATTCAATCCGTTAAGATTGAAACTTAAGCCTACAAATTTTGTATCGATTTGTGTAGAGTAATAAGATTGTATTGAATTTTGTCACACTTTGTTATATGTGTTGTGTTAAACTAATTTAAACTCCATTCAATATTTTTTTCTTTAGTAAATTATTTATTATTAATGAGTGTGAGACCCAATTAAATATGAGTGTCACATTTTCATTTTCAAGATGATCCAAATGATAAAAATCCAAAATTAGGATTATGGTACACTTAATAAATGTACACTTTGTCTTTATAGAAATTTTTCAATGACTAATGCTACAAGAGCTTAATTTGGGACCTAATTGTTTCATTTATTTGATT